>CM074551.1:2285000-2475000 GCA_037305995.1 Sclerodermus sp. 'alternatusi'
CCACAGTCCATTATTTAATATCGTGCCTTCCTACGCAATGCGAGCTGATTTTATGATTCTTTTAAACGAAAGCAACAGAGTCGTACCTGGAAACTGATTTCCCTTCATTAAATTGCATGTTTGGTTTCTCTAAGCCCTGAGCGAGTGTACGATTCCACGCACGGTAAGGTGGGATTTATCGTGTCAGTTGAAAATTGCCGGTTGAATAAATATGCCGAGGAGACGCGTAGATTGGGTAATATCGCGCAGATACTCCGTGTCCAAGTTTCTTGCACTCGTCGAGAAAATGCATCGGGTTCTTTCCTCTTTCGAAAAAGAAAAACGAAAAAACCAAGAAAGGGCGCGTCTCAAGGTACGACGCTTCAAATGAGAAATTCCACATGGAATTTCACCGAACGGATCCTGTCTTCTCTACCCCTTTGATCATTTATAATAAAATATAAAATTCGCGTTATAAAAGACCGCGCGTATTATTTAGCCTCGCTGTAGCGCATTGATGGGATAATATGTTGGTGTGCTAAAAGGTTTTGCAAATTGTCTATTTGCGCGGATAAATTTTATATCAGTATATACTCTGTCGTTGTACAGTGACACGCCATTTAGAAAGTTTCGAATGATTCGAGTAATCCCAACCTGCCAATCAGACGCGTGACAATTTGATTGGATTGTTACGTATATTAAGTAACAAATATACTTTTTTCACTTGATTATTCATCACTTTCAATTTAGCCTATCAATCCACTCGGCTCTTATTTCTCGTCACTCTACGCGTTTCTCTTCTTTCCCTTTTTCGGCGAGGGGTAACGACATAAAATTAGGGCGGCAGATAGAAAAACGCGCGAAGAATAGAGAAATGGAAAATGATTCAAGAGGGTGAGAACTCGTGTCGCCCATGAGAAGATCCAGGCAGCGACAGGGGCAGGGTGTTTGCGTTAGAAATCATTTTAAATGCAGTACAATCGGTCCGATTCAAATCGAACGTGAGCGGATGACCAAGCGCATCGCGCGCGCTTAGATGCAACGATGCGAAAAATGCGGTGCGTGCATACACGCGGAAGCGCAAAAAAAACCACGTAGAGGGCGTGTCTTCTTTACCGACCGAGCGATTAGTTAGATTGGCGCCGTCAGAGGCGTTGCTACGCTATTCAGTAGAGTAAACATGGCGGCTCCCAGTGAATTGTCTCTCGAGGAGATACGTAAATATTTACTGGAGAATGGTGGTACAGTGAGAAATCATGATTTAGTTAAGTATTTTAAAAAGTTCCTGACTGACCCATTGACCCGAGGTAAGCGGATTTTTTTATTTGGGTGTACGCGTGTTTGTCTGTTGATTAGTATAGGTGCGGCCTGCTTGCTTCCTAACGAACTTCCATACTAACGTCTTTTATACCAGCACACAAACACAGTTCAAACACACGTTATCCAAAAGCTCTCGACGACAACTATCATACAAAGAGTACAAAAATTCCTTTGGTTTTACAGTCGAGGCTAGAAATCGTTTCAAAGAGTTTGTGAATACTCTGGCCGCCATAAAAAATGAAGAGGTAGGTTATAGTTTTGTCAGCGTGTTGCTTCCTTGACAGAAGCGACTTGTTGCGCATCGTCCAATGTTGCCGGCTTTATCTGCGCGGCGCGTAGTAGAAATTATTCAAATTCATCAACATGAGAGAATTATGCTTCCATTTTAATATTGATGCGTAATACAAGTATGGAAAATTACTGTTGGAGACAACTGGTAAATCTAGAGCAATGTTTGATTCTAATGGAGATTGGACAGAAAAACAAATAAATGTGTTAGTTCAAAGTCATAGAGTTCAACCGAGGAATTAGATTCGTCCGCGTGCTTGTAGATCCACAGAATGTCAACCAAGCGTATTGTTAGTGGCTCTGCAGCATAAACAGTGAACTAATATCAATGTCACTGTGTTCGTAGGGTGAAAAGTACTTAGTCCTGAAGAAGAAGTACCGGGAAACTTCTTTAGAGCACTCACCTTTCCAAGAAGAGATAGAAGCACCAGTTCCCTCTCCTGAGTTGATCGCGCCAGTATCTCCACTTCGAGATCCACCTCCGTATCGAGCTCCACCTCCCGCACCGCAAAGCCCCACACAAAACATTCAGCAGACTCCAGAATCACTCGACCAGAGTGATCAATCAGACAAAATTTCTCAACCAAAGGAGAACATTCCTGTTGACAATGCAAAGCCTAGTACCAGTAGTGCGTCGGCAGAATTGCCAGCGTCTTCCACTCCGCCGATACCACCTCGGCGGAAGAGTCAGGATAAAGTCAAGATGGAAAATAAAGAGAATGATCGCAGCATCAAGGGAGGATCCGAGGCAGTCATTAAAGTGAGTGTATATGGTTTTTAGTAAAGCGTACGTCGCTTGATATTAAAGCGACGATGCGTCATCCAATTAAATTTGCTTAACTAAAAACGCTCTTTCTCTTTCTCCCCTTCTTCATTTTCAGGAGGATGAAGCTACGACTTCGAATCCCGGATCATCCGAGCACCTGAGCTTTCGCGAAAGGATGCAACGCTTCAATCGACTGGCCACCGAAACCGATCCCCCGGGTAAATCTAGTGGTGGGAGCACCCCATCTTTTTCGTCCAAAAAGCGAATGGAAAAGGTAAGTTTTTATGATTTATCTGTTTTTCTCTGCTTTCCTGTTTCTCTTACTCTCCCTGTCTCTCTGTCTGTCTGTCTGTCTGTCTCTCTGTCTCTCTGTCTCTCTGTCTTTCTATCTCTTTGTATCTCTTCCTCTGTCTTTCTTCTGTGAATCTCTGAATTCCGCGAATCAGTCCACGAACGAACACCGTTAGCCCGTGCATGCCAAATAATATTGTTCGATGAAACTGGGCTCGGCGCTTTTAAAAAGCGAAAAAGAAGACAAGCGACATTCTATCGAATTCTAAACACAAGCATTTATGTATATCCTGAATGAGCAAGAAGGATACAATATGTATAAGGCTGACTACTCATCTTGCATACCGAATAAAGTACTAAGAATCCCTTATTCGTATCCTTTGACCAGGGACACAACCAGAGTTTGCCGTGTGGTATTTTAGCGTCGCTCTCGCTCACATTTCCTCCTTTCCCTCCACGATTTCTTTCATCGTTCGTGCGCCGTTTATCGTGGCGAGCAATATTCATCGCATTTGAATATCTTGCGGGCGGTATCTCGCGTACCGATCAGGATGTTGCGCCGATCTTGCCGTAAATCATAATTAGCTTCGTCTGAAAATTAAAAGTAGTCGGGATTACAAGAGAAGGGGGTGAGTCGCTCGTCCTTCTCTCCTTCGCTGAACTAAAATGCTTTTACCAGTGCCCCGGCTTTGAGTGTAGTGTGTACTCTCGATATCATCTCCCCCTCTTTTCATTCTAAAAATCAAATCGAAGTCAAATGAGAATAATTGATTTCCAAGGTCTCGTCGATGGTTTTATACGCGCGGTTTAACGTGGTAATGAACATAAAAAATTTCTACCGCTCGAAAGAATAGAGTGGGAAGATCGTGATAATTATGTATTATTCAGAAAACGCCGCGTTCTCCGGCGGTGAGCCTTTTATGTACGAATTCGGGCGGGCCGTTAATTTTTATTGCCCTTTAGCGTGGAAAGGGTTTTGGATTGCACGGAGGGAATTCTCTCGCCTCCGGACATCCTGTAATCTCTCGGGAGCCTTCGGGAAGGGCTTGCCACCACTTTGCCGCCGAGTCTTTCTTTATAATAATTATCATGCTAGGCGGCCGCGCCATTTCGCCCTTTGCATTCTTAACGAGTGTTTTGCCGTTAGTCCCGTGTCGCGTGCCGCGTGCTGTTTCCCGTTGAATTGCCGCATCAACACGTTTTACCCAATTTCCCGGTGAGTTTTCGTCGAAGCGGTCATTACGGGTCAATGTAGGAATTAATGTGCCTCCATTAACCCACACGCTTAGCCTGTTGTATTCATCAATGGCCGCCTATAATACTCCTTCCCATTTTAATATTCAGTTATTTCCAAGTACATACTTGGACTAATATCGGGAATGAATTTATGAATGAGTAAAATGTGATAAAAGTAATTATGCCATTTCCTTCTCGGAATATGACATCTTAATTAACGTGTCTCGATGATATCTGCTAATTAGTCTATAGATATGTATTTCAAGGGTTTCCTTACGGTCACTGATCAACGACAGGTGTTGTAACACAAATGGCTCCTCGGCTATTTTACGCAGAAGAGTTTTCTTCTCTGTCGCATTCTGTGAACCACCTGCGTCGATACTGCACCGAATAATAAGCTCTAACGTATTACAACCCCGTTACAAGCCTAATGCGATCATTTGTAAGCGCTTGGGTACTTTACCACATCTTTTCGTTTTATGGAAATGCGGAGAAAGTGCGGGTGGCAAGGAATACGATTGAAGCGTGCTTCGCGCGAGCTTCCGGAAACTTCCTCTTCTCCGTTCTGAATATATTAAATATTAACCATTCGGGGAAGGATAGAGAGAGGAAAATAGCAGAATGCGATTAAAACTATCATCGAGGACGACGAGGACGACCACGACGACGATGAAGATTCAGTTACTCGTCCTATTCCACTGGCATGCCTCTGTTGTGATGCTATTAAAGATTTTTCAGAGTTACTCGAAAGATTCTCTCAAATTTTTTATAGAATCACGTGCGCGCGAATCATTTCGAAGATAGAGCGTCATTTTCGAAAGTTTTCGACTCTCATCCCTGGTAAATGAAATAGGAATTATTCATACTATGAATTATTCATAGCTGAGGGAAACAAGGATTCACAATGCTTAATTGTACTTGGCCTATAATTAGAGCGAGAACAAAGAAGATTCAGGTTCTAGACAATCGCGGAAGTGTAGAATTAACCTTTAACCAAATCGGTGCTCGCGCTTCACCGAATTTCTCTCGAAACCACTCGAAATCTGCAAGAATCTTATCGTGGCAAGTATCTTATCGCGAATCCAACGGAGCGAACTATCGGAAGAGAATATCCAGAGCGATATCTATAGAGAAGGCAAAAGGGAGGAAGGGGGTGAGGAAGCATGGAAAAGGAGGAGGAGGAGGAAGGGAAGGGGGGAGGGTTTTATCGAGAGACGCGTTACGTCGCACGGGGAGAAAACGTTGAAACGAAAAGGCGTATCCCGCGGCACTCGAGCGAAGGCACTTATACATGTTCGGAGCTCTGCACATACTTATATGGGAGCATAACTGCCGAGGGCGCCTCGCGAGGCGCCTAACAAGAAGCTTGCTTTTACTTCGGCACCTCGAGGACGCGTTCTAATTAGGATCACGCGTGTTCTCCTCTTACGGCAGCGCGTCTTGTCGACAGCGTCTCCTCAGCGAGGTGGAAGCTGCTGGTTCGAGCGAGAGGAACGCAATTCGAGGCTGGGGAAGCCCGAGACGGAGAGAAGCTAGGACTCATCGTAAAGGCGCCTTACACGGCCCTGCCGAACTTGGGATTCGCCCGTATAGTTCCGCATACATTAGGGACCTTGGCTGAAACTTGGAGGGTAGTTTGCTCCTCCTGCAAAGGAGCGAGCTGCTCGTCAAGGGTTCACCGCCAGCAGAGACGCGCTCAGACGCCCGGGCCAACGGTGTAAACCGCACAAAGTAATCTTACAGAATGTATATGCAAAGAGGTTCGGCGGCGGGGCGAACTGGAGGCACAGCTTGCATGATCCCATCCGCGACAACCCCGACAAGACACCCCCCGAGGCAAACTTACCTCATAGAGTTTACTTCCCGAAGCCTCCTCGACCTTCGCCCAGACCTCCTTCCCCGTGACTCCAGTCGTTTCACTACCTGCCCACAAACTTTACAGCTTCGAGATTCCTACCTTGGAAATGACCCTCTACAACTACGGAGACGACGACGGCTACAGCGACGGCTACGAAACCATGACGAAGACGACCACAGAGGTGATGACGTAAATGACAAGGAATCATTCTTTGAAAACATTCCTTTTATTTGCTCGAAACGAAAGTTCCAATGCTTGATGAAACTAATTTCTATCTCTCTAGCCATCTATCTTTCTCTCTTTCTCTCTTTCCTTATTTCTCTCTTTCTCTCTCTCTCTCTTTCTTTCTCGCTCGCTCTCTCTATCTCTCTTTCTTTCTCTCTCACTCTTTCGATCTCTCTCTCTCTCTTTATATTTCTTCTCTTTTCCGCCTTCTAAAATTAATTTGGACTTTCGTCAACGAATCATCGTCACATCAAACGGTGAGTAATCTTTTAATTTCAATCTAAAGCAGCGGCGAGTGAAGGATAAGTCTGTTTTAATGCTCCCGCGGTGGTTAATCATTGTTTAGTCAAGAAATATTTCGATCATTAATCAAAAGGATGCGGCGCGAGGCTCATTAAATCCTTGACAGAAGCATCTGGCCATTAGCAGGTTTGAGTGGTTCCCTTTGGGCGTTTGTGGCGATAAATAATTCACACGGACCCCCAAATTCACCCGGAAAATAAGACTGGAATGGAAACAGGAAATATTATTAGGTACGCCACTCGAAATTTAAGAAAACCATCTAGAGAGCCCCCCCCCCCCCCCCCCCCCCATACGATCTCTCCGTAACTGGCGTGACTGATTACTCGGCACAAAAGCCATTTACAAATCGAAAGTGTTTCGATGCAATCCATCAGTACCCCTCTCCCCACCTTCCTTAACGACCTACCGTTCCAAAGAAGCGGCTTATCTTTCAATTTACATCTGGGCCGCCGTTCATCAAGGATCCTCGGGCTTTTCGCGTGCTCCGCGCACCGGAACCATACGTGCTACCACGCGTATATCATTGTTTGCTCAGAAAATATTTCGGTCGTTAATCAGACACTCGTTAGGAAGCTCGACGATAGCGTCTGGTAGCAGCCAATAACGCGAGCCTACAATTTGCAATCGCGGAACGGGAATTCGTGGAGTCGTTCGCTGCCAGATGCACGACGGATAGCGGAGAGAGAAAGACAGTCCAGGGTGTCGGGAGCAAAATCGTTTACATCTTGTTCCTTTAATTAGGCAAATCCAAGTCTGCTGAGAGAAGCCGCAGATAGGACGCGGGGGGAGGCCTCTCATTATCCGAATAAATTTATCGACGCAATTTGCTCCCTCGCCGGTTAATCTCATTTTTTCAGGGGTATCGCGCTCCGATCGTGTTCTCACGTGGTTGCGCGAAAACAGTCGAGTCGGCGTACCGATCCGACGCTCGGATTTTCTTATTAATAAGAAGAATATTCCTCGAGCGATGGAGGGGTGCGGGTCGAGTGCGTGGGTCCTCGTGATCAAGGCGGAACAAATCTCTTCGGCTATCGCAGAGATATTCCCCATCGAATGAAGTCATTTGTTACGCGGAATTGAAATAATACGGCGTTACCGATCGTGTCAGGCTCGTGGCTCGATGGTACGCGCGAGTAAGTTTCAATTAGAGTCCAGAGATCGTATCGTGAAAATGTTGAGCGGTGCCGGTGCTCTCGATAACTCGCCAATCCCAATAACTTGGCCGAATTTCTCGACGAGGCTCGCTCCAATATTCTTGGCGCCGTCAGATCTGATTCAAATTTACACATAGGTTTCGAGGTACACGGCGCGTACAAATATAAACAAGCTTGTCTACAGCAGCAGTTAGCACCCACTGTTCCCGTGTAGCAGCGTTAGATACGCCTAACAAGTCCGCCGACATTTATTCCGAGCCATTACGAGTTAATCTCAAAGACACGCGTACTCCGCTATTATCATTGAAATTGCCGCCGGCGTTTATGCATGTACATAAAATTTGTTTCCGCGCCAATGGCCCGGTTGACCATCCTCCTCCTCCTCCTCCTCCTCCTCCTCGAATCCAGTCCTCGAGTATCCGAGGGTGGTTGAATGGGGTGTGGGCCGTCCCATCCCCTAAATCGACGCCTATTTCTCAGAGGCAGAGACGCGGTCTCGCGTCTTTCTTTCCGGCCGAGCTACACTTAGGCTCGCGTAATGGAAAAATGGATCCTGTCAGGTTATTCGTCGAGGCTTTAAATGGGCCTCGTTACGTGGCTCGTTGTTGGAAGATTGCTCGTACGCGGCGCGATGATTTATATGAAAATCTCAAGGATTGTGAGTGTCACGGTGGAGAACGGTGGACTCCACCCTTCCGGGTCGCGTCGTGCTTGGTGGTCCGTTCGTGGGATCCCGATGCTTTTTTTTCCCCTCTTTTTCCCCGTGCACCGCCCAGCCGTCACGCGCGACGACGATCATTCGTCAAGAAGTCGCCAAGAATGTATGCAAATTCCTAATGCAAATCAGAATGAGTAGCGTTCTTCGCAGCGTGAGGGGGGTGAGATTCCGCGGGGCTTCGAAAACCGAAGGTTCCTCTGACCGGTCCGTCCGTCCGTACGTCCGTACGTCTGCGTCTGTCAATCTTTTCGTTTCGGTAACGCCGCGTCAAGCGATGTTCGCTTGACGCTACCACGGGAAATATTCAATTACAGGGATGCGCCAAGTAAATCACACGGACGAGTGTATCGACAAATGGCTGTCAATAGACAAAGGGACCGTATCTTTGGACGTTCTTACACGACATTAGCTACAGATGAAAGCAGATAGTGTCTCCAATCGTGAAACGCACGGCGGGAGCGTGGGTATCTCCGGGCTGATCGGCCGCAGGACTCGGGATGGGGCGGGACGGGACGGGACGGGATGAGACGGAACGGGGATGCTTGATCGAGTCATTGTGTTTCTTTTGTGTGGAACGCGAATTCTAGCAGCAGGCAGCACCGGAGGAGCGACTGTTGGTGATTTGTCATCGGTATTGTAGGAGCTGATCCCGCTCGAAATACAAATAGACGGCGCATCCTCCCGTGGCCAAGCGCAGTTGCACCTCTCGCTATTCACCGCATTGCGGGCTCTTTTAATATTCCCCGGGCGAGTTCCTTTCGCGCGTCTCCGGATAAATAATACAGTAGTTTCGCGACTCTTTAAGAGGAGTTGGAAAGGGTGGAGTGAGGGCGAGGGGGGGCCATCGTCATTATCGTCATCAACGTTTTGCCGGTTTTGCCGGGAAAAGGCAGAAGAATCGGAAGAAGCGCGCGTGGTTTTCGCTGATAGCAAGACACGAGTTCGTTGAACGTCGGATTCGCTCTCTTGCTGGAAAGTACGGCGTCCTTTCTGTCGGAAGGATAATCTTTCGTTAAACGGTCGTACGTCGTGGTCCACGGTCCCATGGCAGCGGTGCCTCATGCCGCGCGGCGTGGCGCGACGCTCAACCAAGAGTTACCTTATCAGGGATCTGAGTCGCGCAGTGAGCGGCTATTTGTATTCATAAGTCCGCGGGAGGCCGGCGCTCGGCCCCGGACCCTTTTCCTAGGGCCGTCTGGGGCTCGGAGCCCGTCGAGTTCCCCTGGGATGTCCGACCATTCGTCCTCTGGGCACATCTGTCTGAACGATAGGTGCGGAAGAAGGTACGGCGTACGAGGGACGGGGACGCGTAATAGAAATGAAAGAAAGCTATATCATTCGACTGGAGAGTCGGATGGAGAAAGGACGTGGTGGAATATTATAGAGCGAACCATTTATCTCGAGAGAGAGGGCAGTATAAGAGGAAGAATCAACTTTGTACGATGTTGGAGATAATTTTGTTGGACGAGGAATCAAAAGGTGGGGGAAATGACGTCGTCGGTCAGCGAGAAAACAATTGGTAGGAACAAAACTCGAAGCAAAGGCGAAACAGCGCGGAGCTGGTGGAGGAGTCCGCGTCGATTCGTCGTCGTCCGTCTCCTGCACCTTCGCCGATGGCTCGTCGTCGTGGGGCCATGCGTGTGCGTCGGCCTCCTCCGCCTATGAAAATGTGCGTGCTCCGCGCCTCGGAGAATGTGACCAGTCATCGAGTTATTTAATTTTTCGAGGCACCCCCGCCGCGCGTGTTTGCTCAGCCCCGCTGTGAGCACAAATTACCTCGCGACCGAATCACCTCGAGCGGAACGCTCGTCCTCGAAGGGGCCAGGCTGCCCCATCGGGGCCCGATGATGCCCTCTCGGTATCCTCCGATCTCACCTATCGTCTATGCGCGCACGCGCTCGTTAGGTCCTTTTGCGGAAAATTTCAGGAAGGTTCGAGGAGAGTTCGGTGGTCCTCTTCTTTCCTGACCCTCTTAGATCTTGGGGGACGCGGACGTGGTCTAGCCGCGCGTATACATATACGGTCAGCCCACTTCGCTATCTATATGCTAATCCATTGAGATGGTACCCGCTGATTACACCTCGGAATTAGTCCAGAGAGCGGGTATCAGAGCCGCACAGACAGGCTTGCCATCCTTTCCCTCTTTTCTCTCCTCTCCTCTCTTCTCCTTTAGCCACGCAGTAAGACCGTTCCTTTATCCGACCTTAAACACGTAGATACTTCGGCCGAGCTCGGGCAAACTCGCACGCACACCACCAAGTGCTCGGACCTGTCTCGTAGCTCGACTCGCGCGGGGCCCGTTCTGACTCGGCACTTCCAGTTCGTTAGCCCGTGTTAATAACGTTAAAGAGGATGCGATAAACTCGTTAGTAGGAGTCCAGGCACAGGCCTCTAAGCCCGACCTTCGCGAGATGCACGGGTGCAGTGAGGATTTTTTCTCGTCCGGCTTCGAAACGGCTCTCCTAGCTACGCCAGCGAGGATTTTCCAGATTTTTCAGATTTTGCATCAACTATCTGTCTCTCTCACTCTCTTTCCATCCATCAGTCTCTCTGGATTCCCGATAAGTGATAATAATTTTCCGGAGAAGAATCCACATGGACGCAAAGGTATATGTATTATACTTTGAGATTCTCCATGGCGAGGCAATTTTCTCCCGCCCCATTTGAAATTCTGTCGTTATGAATAATGCGCTCGAGCGAGCGCGAGCGAATTCTCTCTTTCTCTCTGCATCTCTCCCTCCCTCTCTCTTTTTCTCGTTCCGAGGCAGGAATTTATTCGAGATGCCCTTAAAATATTTAATCCAGTGTTATGCAATGTCCTCGGAGCGGAACGGTGCTATTTTAATAACGCGAATCAAAAACTCGCTTGTCTAGACGCGATAAGTATACCGTACAATCGGAGAACAGATATAATTACATTTATAAACGCCAGGATTTAGTTCGATATTGCACGCTAGAGCATCGATTCGTTAAACTTCGATCCCACAGCGACAAGCAAATTGTTAGAGCCTGAGCGAACCGCGTCGTGAGGTAAGGGTTTTAGGCGCGAGGCACCATGGATGCCTAACGAAGTTGATCCTCCCAACCACGCGTAGATTCGAGCAGAAATGTTTCTTGGGGTTTTGTCGAAAGGGGAGGTGGGTCGCGGCGATGATCGCTACACGTTTCCGAAGAGGCCGGAAACTGTGACATCGTCCGCAGACCGATCGACCAATGACAGTCGAGCAGGGCCATGCTCTCGAGTACCGAGTACCACCGCGGTAAATTATTAGCCGACGGGAATATGATCGCGCGACGCGTATTGCGGGGTCGAGGTACACCGAGGAACACGGTAGGTACGTACGAATATAATCCTGTCATCACTCCTGTGGGGGTGGAGGGCTGGAGGGTTGCAGTGGTGGTGGTGGTGGTGGTGGTCGGCGGAGAGGAAGCGGACGAGCGGCGGGCGAGCGTCGATGCTCTCCATGTTCCCATCCGGAGCAAATTCGACGTGCCGCCCGCGAAAATACGAGCCGCCGGTTATGAATCACTCGCTATAGCAGGGCCCGGGCTAATAATCGGTGGGCTCTCGCTAATTTCTCTCGGCGCGTGTAGTAGTCGCTGTCCTGCGACTGCTTGTCGAATTACGAGCCAACGAAATCTCGACAGCCGCGCGATTATTCGCGTCCCGATAAAAATTAATCCGCTCGTGTCGGGCCCCGGGAAACCAGTTGTCAGCCGCGTTAATGCGTATAATGAATTATGCTCGATGTCGAATAAATGTACACGCTCTGTTTTCGTTACGAGTACACGACTCTATTTTTGTTCGTTGTCCACTTTTCGCCGAGTCCTCGATGAGAGCAGACTCGTCGTCCCCCTATCGATCAAGCAATGATTTACGCGTCGTCGTTGCGCGATCAGTCATCGACTTTGCACGCGTGGATAATTACGTTCTCGACGAGGGCTTTGCGTTTCGTTGCGTTGCGTAACTCTGTTCCCCTTCCTCCCCTCGCGGCTAGCGAGTTCCTACCGACTCGCGAGACTCGCTTAGTTTTCGCGTTAATTAATCTTGTAGCGAGGGACGGGGGACGGGGGTGGTTTTCTTTCTCGCCGTTCCTTCTCTCTTCTCTCTTCTCCTTCCCGAGGGAGGAGACGCGAGTGGCGGACGAGAGATATGGCACGCCGGGATTATCCGATCGCAATCTGGAGGATCGCGGGCAAATTGCGCGGGGGGGGGGGGGGAGAGGACGCGCGTGCAATAAGCAGCGGTAACGAGTGGCATTCTCGCGATTGCTTTTAGCCGAAGCCCCTGGATTACGATGGTCGACGATAGCGAGCGATGGAAATGGCGTGGGTAGTAGCCTGGTGGTGGGCTAGGTAGGTAGGTAGGCATTATGATAGCGGTCGTTGGGAGGCGTCGCCGAACCGAACGCTGAATCACCCAGCGAGAGTTTTCCTGTCAGCGACAGCGCGACCACCGCCACCGACGAAGCCCCGTGGAATTGCCTCGTACGCCTCGAAATGAATGCGCGAACGCCCATTAGGGGAATAAATCAGGCCAACGTTATCCGCAGGAGATCGCATAATCGATCTCGTCTGCCCGACTAATCTGGGCCTAATCGTTCCGTCGCCCAAAAGTTGGTTGCGCGACGCTATTCGAGGCATACCCCCATACCCACCCCCCTCGCCCTTTCTCAGCCGCGCCCTGCAGCATCCGGAATGGACCGCGCGATGGGCATCGCTGGAAATTCCTAGCTAGGTAGGGTGGGATGGAGGAGGGTGCTTTTTGCCGCTTGGCCCAAATGGAATATTTGCTCGGTCGAGAGTTTTCGTTCGGGGACGTGTGCGCGTCGGCTGATACACGTAGCCAATTTTGGGCAGTATCCAAGTTTCTTCGTCGCGCGATTCCCAGCGCATCCCGGCAGTCTCTCCCACGCAACCCCTTAATTCCCGATGCGGTCGAGGACAAATTCGAGAGTGCGACGAGTCGAGAAAATGTTTGGTTAGCGTTCGGCTTATTGGCCGGCAAATGTTCGTGTGCTGTTAGGCGTGTATGGATGGCCCCCAGGTTATAATAAAGCTAATTTTGCGGAGCTCTCGAGGCAGCTCGTGCCGCAACATGTTTTGCCTCTCGTTGTTCTTCCTCCCTTCCTGCTCCTTTTCGCCGATACCCCACCCATCCCTCCCCCACTTGGCAACGTACGTCTCGTTCAACCGAATATATTTATACGCCCCCTCGGAGGGTAGCACACGCTGGCTTATTAAAACGTTTCCACCCTGCTAAAACGCCGGCTCATCTTTCGTCCTTATCGTTCTCCCGACTCGTTGCTTTCATTACCCTACCGGGCAAAGGGCTCGCGTTCACTGCACGTGTGCACCCTGACTTCAAGTACCCGCCGTTGAATGTGTACACGAAATTAGAAGCGCGAAGCGCGCGCTTACTTGCAGCAAAAGTTGTTTCCGAGTCAAAGACTGATCCCAGGAGCAATAACAATGGGGGATGAAGCCGTTGGCTATTCTCGTTACCGTGCGGTTTTTAATGGACCCATTGTATACCCGCTCGTCGAGTGTACACTCGCGTACCCACACCACGCCACGATGAAATTCATCGACGAATTTCTTGCCCCTTTCCTTCGAGATACAACCGAAGAAGCGTCGCCCACCCCGCAGGGATGGTTTCGAGCGAATCAAAGGCTCTCTCTCTCTCTCTCGATGCGCCTCGGGATGAGATTCATCGTGTTTCAATATCGAGTGCTTTCCGACAAACTTTCCGCATACCGCGCCAAAAGTTTTAAGTGCGTGTCCAGGTTTTTCGGAAGTTCGACCCTTCCACCTTTGACACCCTTCGCCACGCAGTCTTGACCACCACCACCACCCTTCTCGTTCCGATGCTACGACTTCTCCGAGACTGAACGGAGTCGGGCAAGTGGGAGGAGGAGGGGTCTGCATACGTCATCGTAAAAAATTCTCACGGCGCGAAAATCTTCATCAGACGCTAGAAGGATTCGGAGTGGCGGCGGCGCGGCAGGGGCGGTACGTTACGTTCGATTAAACGAGCGGCCCAAAGGGTTTAATCACGCCAGTACGTTAATTAATTCTCGGTTATCTCAATTAAAATATTAATTACGATGAAACAATGACGCGGTGGCGGGTTCAGGCGCCGGCTCCGGCACAGAGTATAGGGTAGAGCAAGGGAGACGGGGAGGAGAGGGACGAAAGGGAGGATGCGCGAGGCTGGAGCCGGGGGTGGCTGGCGAAGTTTCCGCTGCGTGGAAGAGCTGCTGGAACAGCGCTACGATGCCATTACGATTAACTCCGTCCTATAAGCTTATCTGATAACCACGCTATTATGTTCCTCTTGGGCTCGTGGCTCAACGTCGCTGACTGGTCCGTTTGTCTGGTCGTTCGCGGGCTCGAGGCCCGCCGGGGAGACCACCATTTGCATATCTCTCCGCTGAGATAGGAACAAACAAGTGTCTCCGTCTCAGCGATCCCATCGAAGATCTACCCGCTGGCATCTCGAGATCCTTTAAAAATCAATCAGTGATTTCTCCGAGGGAATAACACACACCCCCTACGGACGAATACAACGGGGGTGTACGGCTACAGACGCGCAGGTGCTTATTGGCATACGGTCCTTTCTCTCCGACGTACAAACACTGGAGGCTCCTACGCGAAGGGTGGAAGATCTCTCCCTCCCACTGGACCGTCGTGCAATCTTATTAGTTCTCGTATTTGTTTGCTCCCTCCCCCCGACGCTCTCTTCCTTTTTTTCGCGTTTTCGCATTTCGCTTCTTCTTTCCTCTCTCTTATCTAGAGAGGGGTGAAGAGGAGGAGGCGGGGATGAGAAAAACCGTGTGGAAACCGGCTTGGTTCGAGAGAGTCGAAAGCTATCGCGTATTAAATGCATTGGGATTTTTCGCCATGCCGATCGCGCAGAGCTCGAGTAACTCAGAGCTGCTATGGTCCATCGGCGCGTTCATCCGTCGAGCAATAACAAGAGCTTATTGAAAATACGATTGTCGAATCACTGATGGCGGATAGTGCGCATGCCGTGTATAGTATACGTATATAATAAAGACTATTTCAGCGCGAGAGTGTGCTTTCGCAGCAGACACGTACAACTGCCTGCCGTGGCACACGAAAGCTGGGAACGCAGCTCGGTGCACCACCTGACGCGGCAGGGGGTCAGGGATTCTCAACCCGACATTCCTCTATTAGGGAACTGTCCGTTGCACGCTTAAATTCCATTGGCGGCTCTCCGAATTCCATGCTATGACCCAAATCGCGGCGGGTACCTGTAGAAGAAAAAAAAAGGGGGTGGTGAAGCTCGGAGAAAGAAAGGAAGGAAGGAAGGAAGGAAGGGCAAAGAGAGAGAGAGAGAGAGAGAGAGAGAAACAGATCAACTCGATGCGGGACAATTCAATTTTCAGATTCCCCTTCTCGGTTCACTCGATTTCACTTAGGGACACAGGAACTGGCGTCGATCGATAGATATACATCGATCGGTAATGATGACTTGGCCGAAATCGGCATCCATGCGTCTCCACCTCGTTCGAGTAATTTACGAGGAGTCACGATCGATTCGAAGTCGAGTGTCGATATGAGCACCTCGAACGCCTGACGAAGCCGTGACGAGTGAAAATACAAACAGTTTAACAGGGATGAGTAGTCGTTTAGCGTTCCTGAGATCGGACACCCCCCTCCCCTCCCCGACACCCTCCTCTAAGCAGCCCATCGATGCACGCATAACGCGCCTCTTAACGAACGACGCGGCTCCAATGGGCCTCGCCGCGCGTGTACGACCGCGATTAACCACCCGGATTCCTTATCAAAAATCTTATCTAGGCCATAATTTATTAGAGAGAAACTTTCTTTACTCCAGAATTTTCCACGCCCGCGACCACGGCCGATAATCTCCGGATAAATTACCACCCTGATTCTCGCTCTCTCTCTCTCTCTCTTTCTCTCTCTCTCTCTCTGAAAATGCACCCCGGAGGGTAGAGCCCTCTTAATTAATATATTATGCGAACTCTACGGTTAATTTATCAAAAGGCACTGTCTCGCCCCCTTAATAACAATATGCCACGTTATTATCGAGTTAAGCAGCTTTCAGGTAATTTGTAAAGTTACCCCCGTGCACACGGTGCCGCCAATGGGATCGTTTCCGCCGATCGGAAATTCCGCGGATGGAAGTCGCGTAAGATTCTCGCGTTTGAAAATCAATTATTGGATTCGTATATCAATCCGATGGCCTTAGAGCATGTTTGCGCTATGCGGCCTCCCGCTGCTTTTACGCATTTTCTCTCTCCCCCCATCCCCCTCCCCCGTCAGAAATTCACCGGGGATACCATATACAGTGTCGCGCGCACAACCGGTTTTCGTTACGACAATACACACTTTGCCGCGCGTGACGTAGCGCGTAATGTTGATTTTCGAGCAACTGACTGACTTCCTTCTCTTTTCTGCTCCACAGGGTGCCGACGAGGATGACAGCGCTTCCGTTGCCTCGGTAAGTTCATCATCCTGCGCACAGATCCTAATCGAGACTCGCGATGCAATTCCTGCGAGATTCTACCGTCCTCGATCTCTTCCCCCCGGACCCCACCGATGACTAATTAAAATTGCACTTTTATCATCCCTTTTAATTATTCTCCGGCATTGTACTTGTTTTTATCGGCTTAATTCGATCGCCGATTATCGTTAAGGACGTGTGCTGTCTCGTAAAATATGTAAAAGTTTTCCTGGGATTAGAATCTCCTTTTATATCACCCCTTTAATCCCCTATCTCGTCGTGTGGATATTCGTCGAGTGTTCCGTTCAATGAAATTATTTTAAATCGAGCGTACACGGCGCACAGTCGCTCTCTATTCCAAGCGAGAGATATAATTCATCATAGTTCATTTGTTTTATTTCAAGCAATTGGACGGCAAGTCTCGAGAGTGGTTAGTCAGATCCGCGCAGGGTGACTACCAGGCACTGGCGAAATTGGCCGCGGAAGATCCTCGACTCGTCAAGTTAAGGGTAAGTGTTTTGAAATATCATTAATTGGCGCGCATGTAAGGCGATAGAGTTTTTCCCAGTCGCGTTGGAATGCTCGAAAATACGGCGTTTCGCTCGTTCCAGCGACAAAGGGAACAATCGTCGTCGTTCCAGAAGTTTTTGTTCTCTCGAGCAATTACGAAGACGCCGGTTGTACGTTTATCGAGTATTTATCGTCCGCGTGCACACTTGGCGTTGCTACGGATCTCTCATTGAGTTACGGGCGAGCCGCCTCGGGTGATAATGACAAAGGAGGTGGGTCCGGGGGCTCGGAAATATAATTACGGTGTGGCTTACCGTGGCCCGAGGATCAGGCCGTTATTACACGCACGGTGGAACTTAACACCTGCGGCGTTGTAAATTCGCCGTTTTCGCGCGCCACCATTGACAGGTCAATAAATCTAAGGGCCCCCGTGGTAATCAGGCGGCCGGTGTACGCCGGACCGCACCGATATGTGGAGCGGATCAACAACGGACGCCGGATGGTAACGCGTTAAGCTCGGTTCACACGCGTCAATTGGCTGCCGATCAATCGCGAACAACAGACGAGAGACCCTTCTTCTGCCTCTTCTTCTTCTTCTTCTTCTTCTTCTTCCACTTCCACTTTTGCTTCTACGTCGTCCTGTCCTTCGCGCTTTTCCTTCTCACGTTCGAGTTCGCTCAATCGCAAACTCCCTGACTTGCAAGATCGCGACATGCCACGATCGAGAGAGTCGTGCGTCGAGTATTCCGAGCTTTTAGGGGCCCCCCGCCCTTGGCGGGGCAGCCTCGCGATCATTTTCTGTCAAGATGATTCCCTCGGTATCAAGTGGGGATTTGCCGTACGCGAAATTAATTACGCTCCTTCTCAACATGATAGGTGAGTCGAGAGGATTTTTTCGCAGTACCAGTCGCTCGTCGTAATTTATCTCGACCGGCCCATCGTTCCGGGAGGACTACGCGTCGCTACGTGGAACGAGCTCGAGTGCGAGTGCGAGTGCGAGTGCAGACGCATTGAAAATTTTACGAGCTCGCGCGATTATATTAAGCAACTATCCTCCATTCGAGCTTTAATAACATTCGGACATTTACGGTAATTCGATTACAGCCATTTCACACCCGGAAACGGTTTGAATTGAGCTTAACGTGCGGGGAGATAGAGACTGGACGAGGATGAGAAGTAGAATGTTGGGGATGGGGCGGGGATGAAGCGATCGGCCGCCGGATCGTAGAAGGGGGTTGGGACTGGACCAGAGGGGCGGAAGAGCTCGACCACACGGGGGTTGCATGCTGAATTCATTCCGCTGGACAAGGTTACCCCACATCCAGCTCCAGCCCACGTCGGCTTCATCCCTAGGGATAAATTGGCCGAACCCGCGTGTTTGCGGATTGCATTGCCGCGCGATATACACTCGCCTATAGTTCCGGCTGGCACGGCCATTTCCTGCTTTTTGCGGAATAAGACGAGCTCCCCTGGTAATCCTGGAAACCATCCCCCCTTCTCCTGGTTATAGCTGCATTTTACCAGAGAGTTCTACAAAGATGCCGAGCCCCAAGAACACGAGTGTATCCCAAAAATGTCTCGTCCGATATCGACAAAAATCTAATGCGAGACAAAGTTAAAATCCCAACCATGACGGGCGAAACGATTGGATGTGTGGGCAATGTTGATGATCTTCGACTTATCTGCAGTTTATGCCTGCGCGCGCGCGCGCGTGTGTGTGTGTGCATGCGTGCGTGCGTTTCATCGGTGAAAATAAAAGTACGAGAGGGGACGGTTTAATATTCAGACGAGCTTTTATATCGGTAGCACACCTTGCTTGCTCGTGACGTTTAGACACGTGGAAATGTATAATAGTCTATCGATGAATATGCAGTGTGGCTAACAAAAGGGTATGGGCAAAGTCGATATAGGATGCGGGAGACAGCGTGTAGAGAACGCGCAAGGCAAGGGGCAGGGCAGGAAGGAGAGGGAAGGGACGTCAGTAGGCATGCCAATTACTCCCCTAGTAATTAAATCAACACGGCAGCTAATCAACGTCTCCCTCGACCCCTCCGATCCACCCAACCAATCTTCGTCGGAATAAATAAATCGAACGATTACTCGACACTCCATAAATGCTGCATTTGGGTCACTTCGTCGCGGCACTTAACAATTGAAAGAGCCTCTGACTAATTGCGCGTTGCTTTGCGTAACGCACGCGCGCGCGCGCGCACACACACACACGGCCGTACGAATACCTCGGTTAACGAGAAGCTAGTTTTACCAATCTCTCGCGGACAATTAGAAATACGGAATCGTGTTCGTAAGTCGACACACAAAGGCACTCTCGATACATAACTTTGCAAAGTTTAGCCCGTCCCATTCTCTCGTGGAACGTATCGATGCTTCTGACGCACCTAACGGTATGCGGCGCGTGTGCACGGACGCGCTTGGTGATATTTCAAGCAGACCCATTCTTCTCCGGAGATTCCGCGAGCGTCATTTAAATATCCGAAGCCGTTTCTAGGACATCGCGAAGAAGCGCGAAAGACGGACGCTTTGGAAAAGCGCGCGTTCCATCGAAGTTAATGGATCTCCGCCTCGCGCGGACATCGGTCGCTCCGTCAGGTGGACAACCGTCTCCGCTCTCATGGAAATGAAGAAATCGGAATGACGCGGGGAACGATTCAACCTTTGGTGATTTACGAGGGAGGCTTCGATTGCCCCCCTCACCTAACCCGGTCCTAACAGCGAGCGCAGCAATCGATTAGTCAGTTTTGCCACGTTTATCGCTATTCCGACGCTTTTTTATTGTTCGCACCGCGCGTTTATGTTTCCTCGCGCAAAGTCCTTCGTTCATCGGACATTTTACGAGCCCGTATTAGAGTGCGCTCGCACACGTGGCATACATGATCGAGGAGTCTCGAGGATCGCTGTATTCGGTAGATCAGGTGCGCGTGGTACCCCGCGCCCGCGGGTGAGTTACCCCATCGCCATCGCGTATGCCTATTATACTTTATTAACGGACGCGTCCGGAATCGCGATGGACTCTCTCGATTCTCCCCCTTTGATTCTCGAGTTCTACGAGAGTACAACGCACAAAAGGTTTTTGCAATCTTGTCCTACGCTGAATGCTACGTGGTACGTTGTTCTCCTCCCACTCCTCCCCCTCGCCTTCGCCCTCACCCCGCTTCGCCATAAACTAATCGAAACCCACAGCCGATAGCAGGTGCAATCTCGCCACATACTCCTACCATAATTAAATCGATCCTTCAACTTTTATTACGGGAATCCTCCTTGATTTAGTATTTGCTGCACTCCTATTGAACCTTAATCAACGCTATCGTGGATCGACTACGGTTCTCTCTCTCTCTCTCTCTCTCGCTCTCTCCCTCTCTATCTTCGAAGGGAGATTTTTCTCCTCCGCGGGAATCCGCTGTAACGAGATTATGAAACGAAACGCGTTGCTCGCTCGATGAAAAATATTCGGGCATTTTTTCATTGTAATTAAGGCCGTGCGTTGAAATAGGGGAGAGGGAGAGTCTGGATATCCTTGTCGTTTGTAGATATCGCTAATAATCGATTCAATTACAATTTTCAATAAGTTCCGGACGGTGCATCGATCCTGCGTCGGAAGCATGTAAAAACGTAATAAAAGCTGCTAGCGAGTATCGTGACGTTATATATTGGCCGGCGTTTACTGGTTTCGCCTCCGTGTATTTATCTCCAAGTATCGCTCGCTTTAATAACGCCAGGCAATCAGAGAACGTTCCCTCCTACCTTCTTTACCCTCCGATCACCTCCCCTCCCTCCGATCACTCCCGTCATCCCTCTCAGCCCCCTGGTCCCCGCGTTGGTCGATAAATAATATCCATTTGTATCGGATTCTAATTACTCGCTCTAAACAAACAAATAAATGGCCCCGCGAGAGGTAGGCTTAATATCATGGTGGTGGCTGCAGGCTGATTTAAGGAGTGTGGGACCGCCCACCTCGAGGATGCCTCGACATCTCGATGCTCCCCACCTGTTATGAGTGTTTCGACGCCACTGTCCTGTTCCAGCGATGTTCGATTTCACGCGCGCATCCCTCGGCTACCATCGAGCTATCAATACTTGTGATTTTTCTAGGAAATCCGCTTGTTGCGCAACCTCGCTTCCTTCCTTTCCTATTTCAGCTTCTCGCGACCCGGCATTTCGCGATTTAATATATTCGTTAAAGCGGTTAAAACTCGCATTATCGCGTACTCCATTGAGGTTCGCGAACAGATTTCCCCGGTAGATTAGTCAGCCGCGATGTTACGGACTGAGCGGAGGGGAGAGGGATTACTTCGCGATGCCTATGATTCGCCGAGGAGAGCCTTGGAAAGCTAGAGAAAACGTGGGAAGGAATTTGCATTCGGAGAATGACACTGATGATCGATAAGAGAGCGCACTCGCACGAGGCCGAACGCGTTTTCGCTTAAAAGGTCCTTAAAAAAGGGCCGCCGGTAGTTCGTTACCAAGGGGCTATTAGCGGGCGTAACGCAAGTCGTAGGAGCTTCGGTGGACTAAGTAAACCCGGGCTAACAAGGAGGCGTATCCGTCGAGCGCGAATGATCTACCGATCCCCAGTCGGCATTACTGTTTTCTATTCTTTTTTCTCCTTCCTCCACTCTCGCTCTCTCCTTTAAGTACATACACATACACGCATACACACTCTTTCTCTTTCTCTTTCTCTTTCTCTTTCCTGCCAAGCGAATAATCTTTTCTCTTAACGTTCGGCAGAAGCCCACTCCTCTTCATCCTTTCGAACCTTCCTCCTCTACCTTCCTTTCGTTATTCCTTCTCGCTTCTTTTCAGACGAATGCACGCGTCCGTCGAGAGCAGCCTCCTACCTACAAGCAGCAAAAACACATTCCTATCTACACTTCCGACCTACGCCCCCAAATATTAAGGGGCTGATTTATGCGCGTAATTATCTCTAGTTATTTTCTCAGTTATGCCCACGGTACCATCGGCAGCTACGGGAATACTTCGTTTCTATCACAGCAATTTTTCTCTCCTCGTGGATACACACGTATGCTTTTGTGAATGCGCGCGTGTGTATGCGAGATGTGGTTATTTTATTTTCCGCTCCCAGTTTATGCTCGTTCTTTTTCCCCTTTTTTTGCCTCTTCCTTAACACTCGGAGGATCTTGCCGTTGGTTTTTCTTCGCTTTCCCTCCGTGTTGTCTCTCTCTCTCTCTCTCTCTTTCTGTCTCTGTGAGTTTTATGACTTTCCTAACGAATGGGGATAAGATGCTTTCGTTTCTTGGTTTTCTCAGTATGCGTGTTTCCCGCAAAGTGCTGCAGCGCTTGTAATCGGTTAGATCCACGGAGATGCTAGGCCGGGGATCATTTATTTCCTCGCGAGTGCTCCAAACAGCCTATCTCACCTTTCCATATTCCACAGCTTTGAAGTTTCTAGTTTTGCCCCGATGGCATCATTCTCCCTTTCTCTGTTTCTCTTTTTCTCCAACTCTCTCGACCTCCCTCGAGCTTGGACGTATATATTTAATTGCACGGGATGTCGCGTAGGGAATCATTTATTTCGCAGAGTCCAAACGGAAACTTCCATTTGGATCTATTTTCAAGAACGACGAGTTTAGTTATCTTCCCCGTCTTTATCCGCTTGTCAGTCCGAAATACGTTTACGAAAAATCTCCGAGGAAACAATCGACGCTGGAATTACCGGTCGGATCGGTTTAACGGTAATAGTAGTAGGAAGAACGGTTCGCCGGACGCTTGTCAAAATCGTTGGCTCTATCTACGTGAGTTTTCGGCGGATATTCTTCCAGGGCGCCTCCCTTCTTTTGGACGAGCGGAAAGATGTAGATGGAATTTGTAGATTTTTTACGGTCATTTAAAGAAGGCCGTGCCTAGCTTATGGTAGAGCGAAAACGCATTCTCGAACCGGGAATAGATTTTATGGTGAGCAGACTGCAGGGTGTCGAGAATCAAGGCGCCAGGGAGGCGTCATCTCGCCATGGGATCGTCTTGCGCACCGCAGCCACCCTCTGCGGACCTTCGCCGTCCCCTTTTAACCGTGGCGGCTCCTCTCTCGAGCCCCTCGCGGCTCCTAGAATTTCATTTTCCGCCCCGCCTTGCAAAAAATGCACCCGCTGCCGGCAAGCAACGGCAGCCACTTCTGTCCTTGGCGACGCTCACGCGTACGCGTGAGCCCTTTGCGCCTGTTGGGTCCTTTGGGCCAAAATCCCAATGGAAACCAAAGGGAAACTCGAGAAAGTGCCGAGCGCCGACGACATCGCAAAGTCAAAGCAGCCGCGACCGCTGGAATTCCCGCAGGGTTGCGTCACCGCCCGGACGCCACTACCCTCTCCCCAATAAGAGGAGCTCGTCGTCGTCGTCGTCGTCGTCGTCGTCGTCGTCGTCGTCGTCATCGACGGCCTGCTGGAGAGTTTGCGGCAATTACTCCCACTTTCACCTGCCACTATTCACGTGGCATGGGAGACGCCATTATTCGGTCCGCTGCTCCGCTCGGGGAATGGACGTTTCTACGAGGAACTGGAAACACCCGCGCACCGGCTACGCGCCCTCAGGGGAACTCGTCGCAGTTGCTACATCGTCCACGGGAATTGAATCGTCTTCGTGAATCGGAACTAGCCACTACTGGATCTGCTTCTCAATCGAATCGTCCTAATTAACCAAAGCGTAAAACCGCAAGAGCGGCGTAATCTCGCGATTGCGACGGCGGGCATCCGCGATCTTGCCAGGTAGGAAGCCCATCATCGTCGGCAGAAACTCGTTTCGGGTGCCGCGCTGAAATCCAATTGGCCGCCAATAATTTCTCGTGGTGGTGCCTTTGACAAAAATACTCGAATACTCTCTCGGGTTCTCGTGATTGCCGTTCTCTACAGGTGTGTACAGTCTACAGTGTAACACGTACTCGCGTTAGCTTAGCACGCACGCCGGGCTTGATCCGCATTCGCGCATAATTTCACCTCGAGCGCCTTGAGCGAGGTTCCGAGAAATTATGCGCCGCGTAATAACGAGGAACGAGGAACGACGAAACGGCGACGGCCAGCGATATCTGCCAGCGAAATCGTTCGTGTCGTGGCCCCGTCGATCGTGCGCGCCCGCTGCCAACAGGAAAACGAAAACCAAGACGAGGAGGACCCGCGAGGAGCGGTGGTTGGTCGGGGGTGCGCAAGGGACGCGTCCATCGGCGCGAGACACACGCGTTTACGTGTATCGTGTTTAAAGTCGGCTTGCTTACAGCTTGTTCGCACTGCGAGCCTCTAATTAGCTTTAAAACCGATAGCTATCTGTCCAACCGCATGCTCTTAAGCTCGCCAATGCCGACTTCCGGTCCGATAATCGCCCGGAACCCTCGCTCCTCCCCACCCGAAACACCGGAAGACCCAGGAGGGACGAGGACGCCTTGGCTCGCTTCTCCAAGTTATCGCGAGGACCCGAACATCTTCCTCGCAGACATCTCGATCGTCACTTTTCAGCCGCGACTCGACGATTTGCATCCGATTCGCTCTAGGGACGATCGCCTCGGTTGATGTTCTCGCACTCGTCACGCCACTAATTCACCCGAATCGTGACGAATCTTTAGCTTTGGCTGTTTTTTTCTCTCTCTTCTTCTTCTTCTTCTTCTTCTCCTCCTCCTCCGAACCGTTTTCCCGCCCACGAGAATATTCTTCTTTTATCCGATCCATCTCCAGTTCCGCTTTGTAATGAAGATCATTTGCCGAGCGCCAAAATGGCGAGCGTCGTGCAATTAGTAAGCGGAGCTCATTACGGTGATTCCTCGCGTAACTAAATACTTAATAAAGGTCTAGCTCGCCTCCCCCGCGCGCGCGCGCGTTCGCGAGACTCTCTGCTTGAATTCGCAAAGAGGCATGGCGGTGCCAGTGCAGCAACCGACCCGCATATAATGACAGTCGCCCCCCGAGAGGAGCCCCCGATCCCCCCTCGTACGTTCCTCCCCACACGTTTCTACACTTTCACACACACACACACACTCATCGACAGAGACGCAAGCCTGCAAGACGCGCGGGACCCTAAGCGACGCGGATGGATCGCGTGTCGATCTTCGCCGAGATATTTGTTACTTTACAGTTGTATTACGTTTTGCGCGGGGAAACAAAGCCATTGTTTGTACTTCGTACATGCTACGCCCGTCTGAGTCAACAGCACCGTAAACTGCCGCTACGATCGAGGATGCGGAGCGGCTGTCGAAACCGTTCGACCTCTTTCCACGTCCACTACCCCCTAAGTCGTCGGAATTTTTGATGCCTGGTTAATTCGGTGTGCCGCGTTTTGAAAGTTACAATTCAATCTTCACTCGATTGCCAGGCTTTTCAGTGGCATTTCTCGAAACATCCGTATTCCACTATTTTATGAGAATCTAATACAAACCGCGAAGAAGAAGCTTCTCTTCTTTTCTCTATCTTTCTCGATCTGTCTCATTGTCCGTCTCGTCAACGATAAAAATCGTTTCTGCGATCAAGGTGTCATTGTTCTTCGCTATCGCGTCTCCTTCTCACAAGGATGGACAGTGTGGAAAAACGCGTGTACTGTTTAAAATGTCATCTCCGCGAAGCCTCACTTTTCTCGGCGCTTCGGAAAGAAGAGACAGCGTGTGAAACTGACATTTTCCACGAGACATTAATCACTCGTAGTCTGTCATTAGACAAGACTCTTGTGCGAGCTAATAAGGAAGAGGCACCCGATGAATCGAAAAGAAGAACGAAAACGAAGTTAAAGTTACCGGTGGCGGTGGTGGTGATATTTAGAGTCCAGATCCTAATGGTTCGGTGTCGTTCAGGACACGCGAGGTTTTTGTCATTTCTAGCGGGCCATGGCTCGCTGGGGCTAAATCGAGTTTAGTCTCTAATTACACGAGGCGGTTGCGCCATTTCCTAGAGGTCCTCCTACATCATACGCGCCGCGCAGGAGCACGCGTACTCGTATCGTGTCACGCTGCACAGATAAGGATCCAGGTTTCGTTTTAATGCGCGGCCACGGACGCTCGTTAACGGCCGCGCCTGCGGTCCGTCACCTCAACTATTATCCCCGTTCGCCCCTCGGCCCTTGACGACCCTCCTGATTCCGATCCGAGACTCCGCCATTCACGAATCCCTCCACTTCCTCTCGGGACTCCTGTCATCAAGGAGCATCCTCGAATTTAAGTGGCACCCTCCTAATCTCTCGTTTGTAACCGCTTCGAGCCAACATTATCCAACGCGTCGACGCACCGGGTGCTCGCGTAGGTCAGTGATCCTCCAACAGTTCCTCCGCAACCAAAATGGCGTCTGGGCCAGTTTCTTTCGATTGTTGAACAGAGGCGAATGACACCGTGTAGTCCAGGATTATGAAAAGATGTCTGAATTAAGCGTACTGGTGTCAAGCCTGGTGTCGTTGGCTCGTGAATGGAATCAGCGATAGAGTGTATTTTAATGGGATCTAATTGTACCAACATGAAGGCGCTTTTGGAGATATCTCGATGGACGGATAACCTGTTACACAGCGTGTGTGTCTTTTAGACACACAAAAACGCCACTGCGCTCGCTCCTGCCCCGATGAAGATTAGCCGATTCTTATCGGCCCGCTTGTCTTACGTTAACGAGCCGCTACATTGTGGATTATAATCTGTCTCGAGCCGTTTTCTCCGGTTCGCTCGAGCCCACCTCCCCTCGCTTCCGCTTCTGACTCGAAAATGGGACAGTTGCATGGATAGCTGCTTGCGCTTGTTTGCACATGACACTCTTCTCTGTCTGCTGGATTAAGAGTCCGTTGCATCATCTTCTTGGCCTTCGAGAGAAAGCTCTTTCGTTTTTCATGACTTTTATTTATCCTAGAAACGTTGGCAAATAATTTCAACAATAGAGGAAACTTTCTCCAGCCGAAAACTTTCCGTCGTAAAATCGTAGAAATTGTAACAATTTTCGAGAGAGTCAAATACAAGCGATATCTGTCAAGAAAAGTGAAACGTCTCCCAAGGGCGAAATAAACAGCGATTAATTAATCGTGAACGCATTAGACGGCGAAGCCGAAACTGTTGTGGCCGCCAGGGAGAAACGGAAGCCATTGGATAGCAACGTGCGAAGGTCGTTACTCTCCGAAACGAATTGTTCGTTTAATTTTGCCGAACATTTTGGAGAGCGCTGCAGGGATCCACTGTAACCCTCGACAGTGCGTCCCGATAAATCGAGCAAAGGGTGGGAGTAAAAAGTAGCCAGTCGCGGCCAGTGACTTTCCGTGAAAAAAACAAAACAAAAAAAACAAAACGCCTCGCTGGAAGGGTGAAAGGAGTCGGAAACGAGGAAAACGGGGTCTTGTCCGAGCTCTCGAGAATCTGCGGAATACTTTCCGAGATAACATCCGATCTACGGGTTTTTATGACAGAGCTAATTTATTGCCAGGTAATAGAGAGAAGATCGGCAATAAATGCTGTTGCCCGCCACTGATGAGTCTCTCAAGAGTCACGAGGAATGCCAGCGAAAAGCCACGATGACGATTACGAGCTCTCATCCTCGCGCGCTTTTTCACGTATTCCTCCCCGAGCTTTCGCTTTATCGTTCCGAAAGTAAAATTATCGCGGCAGACTACGCGTACGAGTCACCGAGTGGCAAATAAAATGACACTTGTCAAAAGATCAATTTGTCAGTGATTCTTTGGCAAAACTGAAATTCATCGTAGCGAGCAACGATAAATATTTCACGAATGATCATCCCCCGGCAGTCTCGTTTCATTTTCCATCTGGTCTTTAATTTTGGATGGAGCTGTAGCTGCCGAAGCGGGCTATTTTCCGTGGAAATATTTTAACGAGAGCAACGTCGAGCCGGGGATTATATCTGCTGTTCGCCGAAGCGCGCTCCTCTATTGGATTCGAAGGGAGTAACGAAAAATATCAATTAAACATAAAAGCGCGGGTCCGTGTCATCCGATAATGGTGAGATCGTTCGGCCCGCGGCATTAAGTAATTGGGATGATGGTAGAGAACGGTACTCTGGATAAAAATAGTACAAATAATACAAAGCGACTTGCATTTAACAACTTGATTGTATAGAGAACACATTTAATTGGATAATTAGTGGAATAACGAACAAGAAAACGTGGGATGGAGTGGTGTGGGATAGGGTGGAGATCGCAAAAACTATATCGGAACATTCGAATCCTTTCCGAACTTTTTCCACGCGTTATTTGCCTGAAAATTCATAATCGAGTGGACTCGCCCCGTCTCGAAGGGACTCGAAACATTTTTAAACAATTTGCAATTGGCGTCGAACAATTTTTCTTCGTTGGTCCGTTCGCCCTCTGGCACTTGGCGGAACTCAAAGAGGACTCGGAGAACTTGCAAGAATCGCAAGGAGTAGGAGGAAGCCTACATCCAGTTCGCGACTACGGCAGGTTCATTAGCGCTCCTGTCCTTTGATTAATGGCCGCCTCAGGATACCACTAGCCACCAGTTTTCTTACAGATCATTTCACCTCCTCCTATCTAGATGGTCGTTACGTCGATCCCACAGAAATCGCATTACGATTAAAACATATCTGTTACGCGTCATCCATGTCGTACGCTGTAATGATTATTTAATATAAAAGTTCCCTCGGCTTAGCGACAATTTACCATCGAAAATATTTTTCCACATAAATTTCATTGGTCTCATTTGACATTTGCTTCCTTGTAAATCGCTATCTCGATTACTCACATTTTCCATCGAAGCACGATTTCTCGAAAATGTTATTGATTATCAAGTCTGGCCCGTGGAATAATGCATGAGTTTTCTCGAGCCTTGAGGGGCACCACCTGCTCCGCTCCGCTTTTTCCATCGGAATAAGTCCAAAATGAACTTTACTGGCAGGTGGCAACTTTTCACGGAAACGCGTTACTTCTGTATCGAGTAACTTCAGCTTCTTCTTCTCGAGGATGAACGGAATTCATTTACTCGTTGTTCATGATGAACAACGAACGATATTGAGTTTCTCGAGAATTTTCATAGTCAATTCCAATAGGATCAATCGGAAGAGAAGAAATGCCATAGCAAGAGAGTAAATTTTATGGTAGGCGCCATTTTCGAGAAAGGGTCGACCCTAGTAGTTGTTATTGGTGGTGGTGGTGGTGGTGGTGGTGGACAGCGTCGAGCGGAACATCCTTGGTGCGACTGGCTTGCGAAAAGGGGTGTAAGAGGAGGGTAAAGACGGATAAGGAAAGAATGGCGCCCACGCGTTATGCTAAAAGTAACGTCGCTGACACTGACTGGGTGGTCCTATTCCATTCCACCCACTCACCCTTTTAGCCCCTTTCCTCATCTCCGACTTGGCCGGGCACCCATACAAATGCGTCTAATCCCAGGTGGATCCCGAAGCCCAAACAAATCTTAACAATCGATAATCGTCGGACACCTCGAATCACCGTCGCCCCGAAGCTCGGATTTATCTCCTTATCTCTTTTCCCTATGACTCCCTCGATAGCTCGGAGCTACCGCGTTCTCCAGAATCCCAAGAAGAAGGGAGAAAGAGATCCGTTCTAAATTTCCATTCTCAATTTCAATCTCGTATCTATCGCCAATATTTAGAAGTTTCGTCCATCGGTCGTAAGCAAGGGTAGGAGGGGGTGGGTTACACCGGTCTTTTAGTTTGGTCTTGAGCTTTTCGGTTCGAGTTCCCGAAGCGATTGGTTTGCGTGCTCGAGAGAGGGAGAGAAGAGGACCAGTTTGTCAGTGTGAAAAAGATTAGAGAGGAAAGTAGCGAGTATGCAAAATGAGCGTGAAGGAGACGAAACGAGAGAGGCGGAGGTGTGAACGAGGACGACTTGTAGCCGACGCCTCCAGCCACGGCGCTCCCCTTGTGTCAACACCTTCGCGTACCTTCTTCCCGCAACCCTAACCACTGGCCCTGCTGCTGCACCCCCGCCCAATCTCCGTCTCCACCTCCCTCTAGACCGTGCTCGCCCTACGCCCCTGAATTCATTTGGGCGATAAACATCTTCGACGCTCCACGCATAATTCGTCGCGCCGCGGAGCGAAGCGAAGCCGCCCATTCACTGCCATGCCAACTTCTCTCAATGACTCGTGTATCCCTCGGCCTGAATGGTGCGATGGCTGCTACATGCTCCTGCGACATTGGCGCCACAAATCCGAATATCTCCCCGATCCCCGACGTGCCTGAAACCTCTCTCCTCTCACCCCTCGTCTTCCTCCTTGGCAAAAACACTAGTATGCTTTCAACATCCAAACCTCCATGAATGGAAAAGTTGATCGGTACACTTTACCGAGCAAGAATCTTACCGCTATCGATCGTTAAGTATCGAAAGCTATACGCGAGAAATCGTTACGGATTATTCCTGTGGTAGCCGTGGATGCTTCCTCGTTTCGCCTTACACACGTTGTAATCGTCGGAGAGAGCGGAGGCTCCGAGAAAATATTTAAGGCGATCCGCGCGCAGCGTTTAACCGCGCTGGCGCACATCAGCTGGATTTATTATCGGCAATTGAGATACGGAGATGATTCTCAATAAGATTCGCCGTTTCTTTTCGTTATCCGCGGAATTGCGCGATTGATCCCTCGTGGTGCACAGGACGTGCTTCTTTTTTTTTTTTTTTTTGGAAAAACCACCTCGTCCACTCTCGAAATATATCTGAACTGCGAGAAATAGGGTGAGGTGAAGGGGGATGGTGGGTACGAGGGGGACCTCGGAGCCGTTCGGACTGGTCGGCGGATCCCCAGAAATTATTCGGCTCGAATGTCGCGCGGAGGCACTAAGTGGAAATTGTTGTCAAATACGGCAGGACCCGGTTGACTATACCGATTCGATGGTACCGCTGGCTGCCGGGTCATATATTTCGAGACCTGATGCAACGCAGCTCGAGAGCACGTGGGCGTGACAGGGGGGACCGGGGCGGGATGGGACGGGACGGGACGAACAGAGCAGCACGCACATACCTCCTACCTACCTACCTACCTACCTACCTGCACCCTCTGCCATGGCCTTTCAATTTTTCTGATAGATGTCGCGCGAGAATGGAACTCGTGTATTCATTCTCTCGTGGAACTATTAATTATCCTTATTTAACAAGTGCTGCCCGCGAGGGAAATCTGTTGCGGGAGAGAGACACTCGCGTATTTCAATCGTCCTTCGGTCGACTCGGCGCATTTACTCCTCGCGCACTGACAAACGCAAAGCTGTCGATTGAACAATGACAGTGTACAGGGAGGATGAGAGAGAGAGAGAGAGAGAGAGGTTTAATTCGGCGCTTCTTCCGCTGCTCCAGTCACGGGGGGCTAGGGGGAACGAAGGATATCCGAGGCAAATTTAGAAACTGGAGGAATCGAGGATGCGAGGGGGGGAGGGGATATGAGCTGGGGAGAATATCAGGAGCAAGAAGACGAGACATTCGTAAAAGTGTCTCGAATTTTTGACAAAGTTTAGGAGGACGAGTAGGGGCTGAGGGCGGGGGAGAGGCTTCCTCCCGAAATACCAAAGTAGACGACAGGGTCTTCCTGGACCTGCAGGCCGGGCAATAAAGCTGTATTGTTTTTGCGGCGTTCGCGCCGTTTTAACGCCCGGCAATATAAGTTTAACGGCCTCCTTGGCCGCCGCGGAAACGGGCCGCAGTGACTTTGTGCGACCGGCACGGCGCCAGTGCCTCTCGGCAGGTTCCGCGACGCGGAGAAGACCCGACCGACACCGGCACGAACTCTCGGCAACGGACGGTCCAGGCTCCGGATGCGCCGGGATATACCTCCCCCCTTGCACGCCGTATACACCGAACGACCCAAACCAACCCAACCCAACCCAACCCACCCGTTAGACCCTCGTAAAATTTTTTCTCTTCCCTTTTGCCCCGGCCTACGAGCCAAACGGACCGAGAGCTACAGCTCTTCGACGTCCGAGGATTTAATTTGGGCGACTACGCCGTTCTCTTTTCACCTCCCCCCCCCCCCCCCCGACCCCCTGATCCCCGTACCTGATTCTTATCCGGTGGTTTATCATATCCACTCCACTCCAGTCAAGCGAGGGACGCCGGGTCCCGCAGCTTTGTTTTAGAGCGTTCGATTTAAGTCCGATCGTTTAGCCATCGGGATGAATGAAACTGGGGATTCGAGAGGCAAGGGCTTCTCGAGAGATTCAATTTTATAGGCAGGAAGATAAAGATTAGGCCTCGCCAGAGTTTCATTCCTATTTCTCAAGGATATGTTTTATACTTTTTCCACGGTCCAGATCGAATCTGCCGAATGGAGGAATCCTCCCCCCACCCCGAGAGAGGAGTATATCGGACTGATAAAATATCTTATTTGTGTCTTGTTTCGAGCCATTTTTATCGATCACCCAAAGTCGCTTTTAATTCGGGGAAGAAGCTCGCCGATACGCTACGCCTGATTACGAGGAAAGTCCACACGGCGACGCTATCGATGCGGCCAAATATGACCCGGAGATATATTCGGTGTTAATTGAAAGGAGAAACTACCCAGCCTCGTACTTATCGTGTTGTTTAAAGCGTTTATCTCGTCAACGACTATCCCCGTGGTGTTAACATTTCTGGCATGATAATGAAGGTCTCATAAGCTTCTGACAGTTTTCTACAAACGAGAAAAGGCCGGTAATCTCCTCCATTTGGAAAGCTCACCCTTGTATCAGATACAAACTATCTGGTTTTCTTTTATGGTACTCCGTGTAATTGTTTGTATTTAATTGATTTCGCGATTAGATCGTGTCAGGGCGAAAGGGGGGAGTGTCCGTGGACATAGAGAAGGATCGCTAGACCACAGGTGGCTGCTCCTCCATGGATCTTCGATGAGTTTCGCGCAGCGAATCCACCACGATATCGTGGCTTGTCGTCCGTCAGATTCGAAAGAAGACGGAGTACGACGAATGGGAATCCACAAAGGTCTCCTCTCTCTCTCTCCTTCGGCGTGTATATGCTAATGGGAGATGAATGTCGTCGTATTCCCGCCTCGAATGCATCTTGTCGTCTCGCTTCGCGACTTAGGTGGATGAATTCGTGCGTGGGCGTACTCCGTCCTAAACTGAACTACAACGACCGCGTGTTTCTTTTCTCGCGAGGTTCAAATCGGTCAGTCCGAGATGCATCGGGACAAAAGCGCTTGAACCATTCTAAAGTCGCTTTCGATTTCTATTCTTCGAGACAATTTACTCTTCGCGAGTTATTCCATTTGGGCTGACGCAAGTTGGGGTCAGGTGGAAAATGTTTGTAGACCCACGGAAGTATCAGTTGCCCGGAAAGTCGAGTCACCGCCACCGCCACCGCCACCGGTGATTTCTCAGCCGAGAGTTCCAAGTACATGCAACTTGGTGGTTTATGGTGATTAGTACTTTACCAAAGACATTTCCGTCGCTGAAAACGTCCCCCCAGTTTCCTTCGAGCCATTCTTACATTAGTTACTTGATCCCGCTTCTCGAACGGTAACGCCCCTCCCGCCCCCCACTCCCTTCGGAAACAACTAGCAGACGAAGCCAGAAGTCGCTTTCGTAATTTACATCGACTCTCGTGAAATCGCGTAGCCGAAGACCCCTGCTGGAATTTAACCTGATTTCAGGAATTCTCGCAAGGATTCGAGGAACATCGATCTTTTCCCGAACTCCGTTGTACCCCTTTGGCCGATATCTATTCGGCCAACCACGGGGGACCCGTTGTCTTTTTACCTCTAATTGGCAGAGTCGAGGCACGAGAGTTTCTTTCCCCAAAAATTAGGGCAGTCGCATAAATCTCCGGCTCATGCGACGCTCCCGTCGGATTTTTACGAGGCAGCTCGAACGTCTTACAAATACATTTATATGTTCATTATGACCATTGCACGGGAGAGGCGAGACAAACATGGAAGTCCGGGGCAGATCCGGTCGTAAATGGCCGGAGGGTTGGGATTTCGGAACTCTGACAACTAAATAGTTTTGGGCCCGACTTGGCATAGGCGGGATCTCCTAATTACCAGCACAACGTACAAGCCGGTATCGGATGACGGCTGTATCCGGGTTAGAGACTCTGGAGACTGTTAACGTTTTAGCCGACATCGATGCTGGCACTAGCTTAGCGCCAGACTATCGTAACCTCACCCCCGAGTATTCCAGCGGCTTAAGGACCGAGCCCTCGTAAGTTTATGTTTTCACGTAATAAGACACCACTGCTTGCCTACCACGCCGCTCGAGTAGCCTCGTCCTCGAGAAAAAAGATGCTCGCACCCCGACACGACAAATTCTTTCCGCTATTCCTCATCTTCTCGTTTCTCGAGATCTTTTCTTCCGTTCCGCCTCTTGTTAGCGGGAGCGAAGGGGCGAGGGGAGACAAAATATTTCGAGAGCATCATCATCTCCCTTGACGAGGGAGTCTCACCAGGGGGTGGGAGTGGAGTCTCTGGGCGAATTTTTTGATTTTTCTAATGGTTCCGAATGATCGCGCGTCTCTCGCTATCTATCCAAAGAGTTTGTACCGAGAGCTTCGCGAAAAGCTCGGCGATAGCGGGTCGAGTACGGTTGTGGCTTAGAGTCCCTCGGTGATGGCCTTCTTCTTAGGAATGCGTACACATGCCGGACGCATGTTCCCCACCAGTCTGAAGCGGGGCGCGGCGATTATTCAGCAGCCGCGCGAGCTTCCTCCGATTGCATCTCGTGGAAAGTTTGCGAGAGCCGAACAAAAGCCAGAACAACTAGGCCTGTCAAAGCGAACACTGACCACACGTCGCACCGAGTGTTACGTTACGAGGAGGACTCGCTTCTTCCCGAGGGATACGTGAGAACACGAGCGCTCGCAAAGACCCGGGAACGAGGTCCGCTCGTCTTTTATTTATCTGACATTTATCCGGCGCACTCTTGGAACAGTCAGGAATCGAATGGCGTTGATTGATCGACTGCAACGCCCGTCGACCGGCTGGCATCGACTCGAGCCGCCGTCGTTGTCGTAGACTTCGACCACTTCCGCGTGAAATTGCCTCCTCGCGTGAAAATCTATGAAACACCGTGCGACTACGTTGCCTCGACCCCCCCCCCCCCCCGATCACTCCACTTTCAACTCTCGCCGGATATGGCTTCTCCGAAATTGCGCGTCGAAAATTTGGAATTCTCGAGAATCTCCGAATTTGTTTTTCCGCCTCTTCCTCTCCCTTCTCGGAGCGCGTGGAGCACCTCGAGAAATATTTTTGGTAGCGTTTCTCGTGGATTGGGGGGGGTGTGCTGCGCGAGAAAAAACAGGGAGACACGCGCGCTCGCGTGGTTCCTTGGAAAGTGGTGGAGGAGACCGTGGGCGCACTGGCGTCTCGGGCCTTTATAAATCGCTTCCAGGTTTTGGCGCCTACCCCGTCGAGACGGCTGTCACCCGTTATTCCAACAACGTTTAACTAATCATGCTCGGAGGAAATATATATCCGCGATGGGAAGCTGGTGCCCCCGGCACTCGATCACCGACCCGGGGCCGCCTTAATTTGTATCAAAACATGTCAGGGCCTCGACGCGGGCGAGTTTTACGGTAGGCGATCCTGCGGGAACCGCGTTCGCTTCATTCAGCCGCAACGTGTTACGCATGTGTGCAACCGTTGCACCCCTACGGGCGCACAACCGGTGACACTCCGACCCCCCTACCCCCTGGCCCTCTATCTCGTCCCTCGGATTAATTAACCGGAGAGTTTTAGCCGAGTTTATCAAATTGACCCGCTCCTCGCCCTGAGCCTCCCCCGTTAAATATTCAACCCCCCCCCCTCCCAAGCTATTCGTGCCGAATCCACTGCGTTTCTTTTGGGCCTGAAATTCGCTCCTCCTCTCTTCTTCTTTTAGGCGAGGAGCCGATGATTTCCGCGGCACTTCCGGAACTCCGAGAGAATTCGAGCTCGTAATTGAGGTGTCCGTGTATGCAGCTGGCCCTTTGCTCCCGGGATATTCTCGCGCCGTAGGCTGCAGCCGTGCGCAGTGATAACCGCCAGCTGCAACCCTCCCCTATCTCGACGGTACAATTGCCATGACGCCACTTGGCTACGCGCGCGATATTACGCTCTCATTGTTACAACGTTTATCGACAAGCCAGAAGCATCGTCGAGCGGAATTATCGCGGAATACGTCGCGTCTCGCCATTGGTCGTGTTCCAGGAGCCAACCTCCTCTCCTTATGGAAAAATAGCACATGGAAGACGATAGCACTCGCTTCTAATCAGAGATCGGATGGATGATTCACGCGAACAGCGACGATCCTGATGGAGGACGTTGTCGCGTTAAAATTGTGAGATTCGCCGATGAAAGTTTCAGCAGGACTCGTTGCAATCTCCGCGGATATTTTTTGCCACACGGTATTTCATTATGCGAGCGATGGCAAAGTTAGGCAGAGAACCAGGTCATTCTTATGTTTCTATACTAAAATAGAATGGCGGACGGGGAGTGGAGGGAGGGAAGCGGTAGATCGGGGACACGGGAGGTTCAGCGCGCGGATTTCTTGGCGCGCACGCGATTTCCGGTCAAACTGCGCGCCGGATACATCTTCCCCGTGCCTCGGGGTGCCCCGAGCTAGGATCGTCGGGCTGCGCGAGCAAAACTTCAATCGCGGCACGGTGCAGCGGTAGCCAATTTGCCCTTAGACGCAATTACGTCCGGACGATACACGAATCCTCCCAGCTAGCACGCAGGATAACTTCACGGACCTCGTAAAAGCCAATTTTTCTCATTTCGCTAAACTCGCTCGGCTTCTCCTTTCGGGAGACTTCCTACGTCGGAGAGGCTTATTCTCTCCTCTCTCGGATAAACCTTTCTTCTTTATCGAGACACGCGCTCCTGCATTATTATCGAGTACCGGAACGAGACTGAACGAATGAGTCGACTTGACCGAGCGGCTAAAAGGAGGAAAAATTGCGGAAGACTCGAGATACCGAACCTTGGCAACTTTAACGGTATCGAGACTCCGCGCAAGTTGCCTCCGCGCCAGTAAATCGTCCGGAGATCGTTGGGTAATCTCGATTCCAGCGATCCCAGCGATCTCAATATCGGCCGACCAATAGGAAACGAATAACGGGCCTCGGATCGCAGTTATGCATCGTGTGCGCGATCCCATTGTGTCTCCGAGAGAAGGGCAAGAGACCAAAGGGTTCGCCACGTCCCTTACCATCGATAAATTTCACTATACGAATTACTCTCCGGAGTTTTTCACCTTTTTTTACGACAATCCTATCTCTCTCTATTTTTTTCCAATTTATCGAGTGCGCGGGCCATTTAGCAGAGTCCTCACCACCATTGTCGCATTCTGCGTACGTATATAAGCCATACCTCTTAAATTAGTATATTTCCCGGAACTTTTTGCACAGCGAAACGGAGCGAGTGCGATAAATCGCGGTACATCCAGCTGAAACGAGGCCCGTCGAATCTCTCGATGGCAACGGTGCGCGAGCGTCGGGCATAAATATTCCTCGGGTTGCCTAAGAAGTAGCCGTGGAGCTGCCGCAAGGCCAATTTAGAGGCAGCTTCGTTAATGAGCCACCGCGGATGCCACACGCATCTTTTTGCGCCCGCGGGCCTCTGCCTCTGTGTGGCCTGCCAGTGCTTAACAAACGCTCGAGCAGTTGGTTCTCCCCTTGCTCCACCCCCTCCTCTTTTTCACCCTCTGCCCATCGCCCATTCAGACACTTGCTCCTTTTTCACGTCCCAATCCCTTATCTCGAATCTAATAACCCTTCAATCTCCCTAAAGCTTCTAGTCCTAAGAACGAAAGCAATTTCCGTGCGGAGCAGCCCGAAGCTACCAATTATTTCCTATTTCGCAACCTTGACGAGTTTTTCAGAGTTCCCGATCATCGCGGTCCAAGGGTCCGCGGGAAGGTCCTCCGGGGATCTCCGTATCACGCGTCTTCCAGCGGCCGCGCTCCTTCGACTCGATGAGTGTCGCGTGGCAGAGGGTTGGCGGGGGTGTCGTTCCTCCTCGGGGGCGACCTCGCTCGTTTCCAATGCAGAAATGACACCCCCCGTGCGCCAAGTCGTAAATCAGCGCTTTTTTGCTCCTCGTTTTATCCGGCGCGTCCTATCGGGCGAGTCGCAACGATAAAGAAACGCAGACGCGAGAAACCTTAATGCTCTTGGACTTAACAGCCATCCAATTAATTTCATGACGCATGGCACATTCGTTCCCTTCCGCAGCTGCAGCAGCACCCCTGCAGCGCGCTTTCTCTCTCACAGCTTGCCGTCGCGTTCCCCGTGCTTGAGATCGCACGATCTCGCTCCGCGATCGCACCTCAGCCCCCACGCAAGCCCGCATTCTGCGAAAAATACTGAGAAAATTAGAAAAAGCTCCCTCCTCCTCGTGACCTGCTGTCCATTCTCCCACGCTTATGCTACTATCCCCATAAACACTTGTGTCTTTATTATTGCGAATTGCACGCGCGAGCTGGGGTTTCAGGTGAAATTGTGTGGGGGTGGTTTCACCATATCAGATTCTGGAAACTGTTGGATGTTCCCTAATAGATGCGGCTCTCTCTCTCTCTCTCTCTCTCTCTCCCTCCCTCCCTCTGTCGCTCTCTCTTCGGTCTCTCCGCTATTATCGTTGATGAATCACCGATGCTCTCCGTGTAGGAAAGCATCGCTTACTTTGGAATGTTTTTCGGAGCGTAGACGAGGTGTTTGAGTAGCAGTACAATGTCTGCTCCGCTGAAATACATCTGTCTCACTGACAGATGCAAGAGTTGGCACGGCAAATTGTTTATCCTACGAATAAAATGACTCTCACCGCGTACAGCTTTGCAAAACACTTGGAATGTCCCGGGACACATTCGAGTTTGGGCCCTTGCAACGAGAGTTTCTTCCTTTTCGGTTTCACCCCTTAATGAGTATCGTTTATCGAGCTGTCTGACAAATGAGACTTTTTCCACTGGGTATCGCAATCGCGTTATTCGCGGACTCGAGTGGCGTCGTCGAGACCATAACTCGGCCTCGGTCCCGCGGATGATTTTCCGCCGTCTTTCCTTCAACACCGGGTCAGCTGCGTCACTTGACAGGGGAGAGATATTCCTCGCAGCCTTGGACTCGTGTCCAATAATAATACGAATTCACGGAAAGAAAAGAGGGGACTCTGCCGGTGGCAATAATCGCCCGAAACATTCCTTTCTCTCTCTCTCTCTCTCTCTCTCTCTCTCTTTCTCTCTTTCTTCTGCCGCCGCTTCATGAAATTCTTTTTCGATTCGTTTTACACGATCCGGATCGGACGTAACTCGATTGGCCCAGGTAAGTCTGGATGGCCATAATGAATTGGAACACGCGAGTCGAGTCTTTTTGAAAATGAAGACATTGCGCTTGGAAAGAGGGCAGCTGTGCGATTAATTTTACAAGCAATTTAAGCGAGCCATATTTTTGCCGAGCTTTGATCCAGTGCTAGCAGGTGCAGGTGCATCTCGCGCTATTTCATCCCTTGACACTTGACAAAGCGGCGATCGCGGAAGGGTGGACGAAGACCTTGACGGGTCCCCGGTATTGCACTCGTCGGCCTCTTTTATCCGCGCGTAGGAGCTCGTGGTTCCTTCGGCAGTGTCGTCGCGGGCGTAAAAGTCCCGAGGAGTCGGCGATTCCACGGGACCCCTTACGACGGTCACCCTTGAGGGTTCCTCGAGCCAGCTTACGATCGGAATAAAGCGACGCTTCATTACCGTCGTAAAACAATACTCTGGCTTCGCACAAACGCGGCACTTTCCGGGGAATTCCTAAGCAGCCATTTGCGCCATCGGAACGAGGCCCGGCCGACCATAAGCGTCCTTTTATTCGCCGCGAAAGCGAAAACGAAAACCAAAACGAAAATCAACGCGAGCGTCGTCGTAACACTCGCCAAACTACCAATCGCCTGCTCGACACAATCGCAACGCGCATGTGCAATATTGCACTTTCTTTCGCTGCGCCGAATATCAAACATGGAAGAATCCCATTACCCCGCGGGCCTCCTCCCCCCGCCGGCGAGTTCCGCTCCTTAATGAGAGAGAACATCTCGCGCGAGTAGCCCGCGCGTTGTGCGCGCTACAACTCGCGTAATTATCGAATTAAGCGAGTAATTAAAATCCTGACCCGTCGATCCTCCTCGAGGGACTTTGCTTTCCTTTCTCAGTAGCAGTCGGACGAGGAGTCTCTCTCCTCCCCCTTTCTGCCGTCCGCTGATTAAGAGGACGAGACGCCGAGAGGCGTGACCTTGGTGGGATCTTTTTCCACCCGAGTTTTTTGCGACCGCGAATAACGTGGCATAATTGTCCACGCGAAAGATACGCACTTAATAAATATATCGAGGCGTCCGACGTGTCGTCTCGTTGATGTCGTGTCTCGCAGAGAGAGTCGCCGTTGCCACCATCGCCGTCGCCGCCACCGCCACCGCCACCGCTTCTTATGCGGTGGCTGAGGAGAGCAACGTGCGCGCGTGTGTGTGTCGTGTCGTGCCGTGTCGCGTCGCGTGCATGTGCGCGCGTATCGCGGCATAGACACACGCGTGTCCGCGTGTGTCCCGGCTGGTTTATGCGGTACGAACGAGTGAGATAGTGCGGCGGTGACAGCGGCAACGAGGCGTGCATCGGTTAGTCTCGCCACATCGAGATCCTAACGTACGAGTTCCTCATGGTAGAACCGTTCGCTTCTTACGCACGTGCTCCTCGGGATGAGGACGATCGCGCGCCAACCAGGAAACCCTAATTGCTAATTAGAAACTCTTCGCGCTGTTAGAACGGGGCTAAAATGGAGCTCTCGGTTTCCCCGAGTTGACGAGAGCCGGCGGCCGCCGTCGAAAATTCGCCATTTTTGCCAATTCTCGACGCCAGGTCGACGGACTGCCTGCCTGCCCTCTTGTGTTACGCACGCGCTCTCCCCACGAGGGGATGCTCCCGATATTGGTCGACGAGTCTCCGACGAAAGAAAACAGACCTTCCTCTCGAGACCAGTCCGGTTTCCAATTCGACGCGGGAATCGACGGATCGGGAAATCGCTGACTCTGTAATTCGATACTCGGTCGTCGGTGCGAACTCCGTAGAGGCTGCGAGATGGCTGCCGCCATTTGTCAGCGGCGGCTGAAAAGTGCCACTCGAGCCGGGAGCGATGTAGAAAAATACAAGGTACATATTCGAAGAATGCTATCATAATTTCAGCGGCGTTTAACATTTGTTCGTCGTGTAAAGCCGCGCGCGCTGTCCGGGAGGAACATCTTCCGCTGGAAGATGCATCTCTCGACAACGGATTTACGCGCGTGATACACGGGCTTGCCCGCGAATCAATGTTTATTTCCCGGTAATATATGTATGCCCGGTTTATGTAGAGTCTCCGGTACATCGGTAGAAAGTTATCGCGCTAAGGTCCCCGCGCGCCTTCGCCTTCGTATTTCGTTGTCGCGCCGGCTATTTTCATCGGGGAATTCGAAAGAATGCGGGACAGCCCCACTTCTTCGAGGTCGCCCGCGGAGGATTCCACGCACGCACGCACGCACGCACGTGCTATCATAATTCGTCGCAGGATTTTAACGTGGAGATTTCGGCGTGTAGTTCAAGTCCGGCTACTTCCCGGCAAAAGAATTCCTCGGAATATGGATCGCGGACCCAATTGGGAATCCCGCGGTGGGTACATCGGACTCTGCTTTGCATAAGTGGCTATGGGTTTCGTTGCCGCGGGACGCCCCTAGCAAGGACACGAGAGGAAATCCTCGGAAGGCCATACATTTAGCGTACACGAGCACTCGAGGGAGAGGGTGATGCTCTTTTTCCGAGGATCTCGAGAAGGGGCAGGAGCGGGACGCCGGCAAAACATCAAGGCCCCTCGAGAGTGGCCACGAGGCTCTCCAGCCTCCTATGATATTTCTGCGGATGGCCCTTGCGCGGCATCCCGTCGAGAACCACTCGACGATGTGTTTGAGGACGCGCGCAAGACTTTTCAGTTTTCTCTCCGAGCTTTGAACAAACGACTCGTCCCATTGATGGCATAATAATCACCTGCTTGCTCCTCGTGTCTTCTCTATTTCGCTTTTTACTCCCTCCATTTTTCTCTCCATTCTTCTCTTCTTTTTCCCCATTTTTCCCACTCGTCCCGCGTACGCGTCGTTCTCCTATTTTTCGCAAAATACCTTACTCTCTCTCTCTCCCCTACCCGTGTTTTCCGTTCTCGTACACTCTGCGAGTCCTATTTGCATTTGCGCCGCGCACCCGTCTCCTCTTCTCCTCCTCCCACTTTTGCGAGTATCTGTTTGTTCGCGAACATTGCGAGTTTATTCTCTCTCTCTCTCTCTCTCTCTCTCTCTCTCCCCCGATGCCTCTTCGCCCTCGGCTATCTTCGGTGGTCTCTTGCTCCTTCTTCCTCTTCGCCTTATCCATTTTGTTCCGCCATTCAGGTTCTTCTTACGGCGGGAACCGCCACGAGACCGTCGAGCCACTCGTTTATCTTGCTTGACGAGGAAAGGAGGAATTAACGAGGAATTAATAGCGGATCTTAATGATAAATGATTCCTTCAGCCAGCCACCCCGGTCGCTGTCCTAATTTGTCTAATTATTTCGCTTAATTCCCTCCCGCGCAACGACAAGATTTCGAGCATCGCTTAACGAAACGAAAGCTAATTAATAGCGCTATTAACTCGCGCGAACCCAGCAATCTGCGCGGGAGGATTCGCCTGACAAATTTTCCTCGATAAATGAATCGATGCGCGTCCCATTATTAGGCAGCGCTTCCTATAAATTTTAGCGGGAAACTTTCACGCGAAATACGCGCCGGAGGACTTAATAACCGGCAGGAAATGAACTTTATGCAAATACAGTCGTTCCGTTGAAAATTCTGTTTCTAATATCGCATTACGCGCTCAGAGTACAGGAGAAACGTATTCTGATCAACAAGTCAACATGAACTCTACCACACTGCCATTTCAAAGTTGCGGTTTACGATGTTTCTAATAAAGGGACACTTTGCAACGGGGCCAATGAAACTCTCGTCGTAATAGTTTCCCAAAGCGTCGTTTATGCCAATCGTCTTTAAGCTCACTGACACTTAGAACCGCATGAGTGACATCAACGACGAGATTCTCTCATCGCAACTCGTTAACAACTTCCTTCAACCGAACCCTCCAATTCCCATAAAGTCCCCTGTCGTTTTATCGTCCTTATATCAACTGGCTGGGACTCGATGTAAAAAAAGGAAGACAACCGGCTCCTACCGACGGCTATAAAACTTCACAAGGTCCGTTTCCACTTCTTCCGGTTCTTTCGTCGAGAACGTCGTCGTTTATCGTTTTCAGATTAGAAGAGTGAAAATAATCGAGTCGAAATAACCGCGACGAGCCTCAAAGGGGGATATTGTCGCGCCCCTGAAAAACTCTTTCTTATTTTGTCTTGCGCGATCTCCTTTGATACCGGCGAAACGATGTCGCCCCGAAACGAAACCATCCTTTCTCCTCGTCCCCTTTTCGCGACCGCCACCGCTCGTCACTCAATTTAGATTCTCATCTTGATTGATATTTTCCCCGTCGCGCCACTCGCAGGTTCATCGGCCAGATAATCGCGAGAAGAAGCTCAATCTGGCGGTGGTTGCTCGCGAAATCATTCAATTTTCTCTCGAATGAAAAATGAAGAGGCCGTGGCTCTTAAATGCTGCCAGTTTACAAGCTGGCACTTAAGAAACATTAACTTCTCCCATGAAGGGACTGCTCGTCGTCCCTTTGCCAGTTTCTACGCGGTATAGGGGATAACAGTAGCAGTTAACCGATGGCTCCCGCTGCAGGTGCTTTATGGCTTCACTTACAATGGCCCATTACCCGTTCCCATAATTGCGTAAGGTTCCCATGAAAATCCAATTTCCCTCGATCGATCCCAGAACGAAGAAACTCGCTCCACGCCCCACCACCGGCTACGAGAGATCGCGATCGCCCACGATTTTAGCAGAGAAACCTCGTTATTTCTAGAGTGGAATCCCTCGGAATTCCTCGCCTTCCTTCCAGTTCTCGGAAAGTTTTGTCGATTTGGATTCCGCGTGTCCTTCCCACCCTCCGGTCCAGTTCCAGTGGCTGAGGAAAATAACGGGCGTCGCAGGATAATTTATGAAGGTAGGCGCGTCATCGATGCGATGATAGAGACAAGCGATAGCGCGCAATTGGGGGTGGATTTTAATTGGACGCTTCGCCCTTGCGTTTCTCCGGTTGCTTCTTGGAAGGATTTTCGAGTCGCGCACTCGAGGTCACGGGGGCCCCAGAGCGAACAATCGGAGCTTGGACAATTTGCCCGGCTTCAAACGATTCAAGAGACCACCATCGCCGTCCGTGTAGGAGGGAGGGAAGAGGGAGAGACGCGTGCGCACAGCTTTTATCCCCGGCACTTCTCAGCTGGCGCGTTCCATCAGTCACACGCAAATAACTCACTTCCCCCCGCGCTAGAACGCGCCCCGTAATTTATGTCCGCCAAAGTCCCATCGCTCTCGGTCCCGTCCGTCGACTTCTACACCTTCTCACCACCCTCCTTCCCCCCGCCGCGCGACCTGTGAAAGTGGATACATTTCGTTATTTATACTCGAGCTGGAGCGCGAATTGTCCGAAAAGCTCAAGGAGCTTTCTCGCACTGCGTAAATTCGGCTTTCTCCTCAAACTCGTGGCAGAACCCGATTCTCTCTCTCTCTCTCTCTCTCTCTTCCTCTTCCTCTTCCTCTTCCTCTCCCTCTCCCTCTCTCGGGAGTTTTCACCCCTAAAACTCTCGCGTCTCGATAAACTTTTCTCAGGCGGAACTGTCAAATCGGAGAATGGTAGGAAAAAAAAAAAAAAAATATCTCGTAAAGTTGTTGAGTTTATCCGCTGGCGATCTGTCGCTGGCAGTTTCGAGACTAGAAGAGATACGCCTTCGACGTCGAGTTCGCGAAAGAGCCAGAGCACGGAGACACGCGCTTGGAGTACAGGGAAGAGAGCCGGTTAATTCTGGAGTCGTTCGTCAGCGCGGCGTTCTCGGGAGAGGAGAGGTGTGCCAGGGCGAACCAGCTTCGTCGCCTGCTCTACCACCACGTTGGTATATTTATTGGTGACGTTATTTTGGTATTTCGTTACAGCCAACGTCGGCCGCGAGGCCCATTCGATCCGCTGAGTAATCGTTGCCATTAAGTAGCCTGTCCTCTCGCTCGCGTAAGGCACCGAAGGTGCTGGCTGCTTTTTGGCTTTTTGGCAAGGCAGCCCGCTGGGAAATGGGATCGCTGCACCAGGGGGAAACTGGAAGTCGGTGAGGGGGTCGCCGGGGAACACCGGAACTCCTTAACAGTGATGGAGCGACCAGGATTCACGCTATGACCGTTACAGCGCCAATTCCGCCTGTGATGAACTATACTTTGCTCTTCTTCTTTTTCTTTTGCGGAAGGAACGGTAGGGGGAGGGGGGCGGAGAGAAAAATCTCGAGTAGCTCGGAGACCCTGCTTTTACTCCGAAGCAGTTTCATCCTCTCCCTCTCTCTCTCTCTCTCTCTCTTCAGCACTCCGTTTCTCTCTGCACGATCGTGCCACCCAATTAGCTTTACTTTGCTACGCTAGCTTTTCTCGTTTCAGCCAGCTACGAGGATCGAGAGAGAAATAAAAAAAAACGAGAGAGAGAGAGAGAGAGAGAGAGAGGGACTCTCGAGAATTAATCAGTGCTACTTATTGTTAGTTGGATTCTAAGCCCGTGCTCTTATAAACCGGGATTATCCTATTTTCTGCCAAGTATCCAAGTGCGTCGCCGCGTCTCTTTTCGACGGTGACGAGTCGAGATTTCTGTCCGTTGAACCGGGTCGACCCGGTGGCATCGCTTGAGAAGAAAATCTCGAGAGTCTCGTCGATGCTATCTCGCGAGACTGGAGATTCGAGAGGCGAGCCAATTTTTCTTCCGCGGACGGGGAAAGGACAGGGGGGAGGGGAGTAGGCCGACTACGCGAGAGGAATTTCGCTCGTAGGCGGAAACCCGGGCGACCAAGAGAGTTCCTCGTGAAAAAAAGAAGAGAAGAGAGGAGAAAAAAAAAGGAAGAAAAACGGTCCCCGCGGAGTCACCGCGGGCCATTATGTACGAGGATAAATGGGGGTGGAGGTGCGGCAGGTTTTTTGCGGGGTTCTTCGCCGAGGGTGGCCGCCGCCGTCACGTTGACGAGGAGCGCAGCTGGAAAACCCTCCATGGAAAGACCGAGGAGCGGAGAGCGAGAGAAATGGGGGAAAAGGGAGATTTGGATGCGTCGAGTGAAACGTGGAAGAGACATTAGCGAGAATGAGGGGAGAGCCCGAATATGGCGGCTCTCGCGTGCTTCTACCCGACTCCATATATTCCGCTCTCAGCCTACACGTGTCCCCACGTGTCTCGTCGCTGTTCCAGACTTGACATTCCTCTGGACCTCGAGCCACCCCCGCCCACCCCCACCAGCCCAAACACGTCAGGGATTCTTTTTCAGGAGGGATTCGCGTATCGTCACCGCGATACCTCGTCGCTAACAAACAACGCGTAATCCTTTCGTCGCCTCGAACCGCGTCAACTTCTTCCACGACTACGAGGATCCCGTCCAAATGTGTCCAAAAATGCGTGTCCCCTCTCTCTCTCTCTCTCCTTCTTCTCGATGAGACCGACCTGACCTTCCTCCTCCTCCTCCTCCTCCTCCTCCTCCTCTCACTCGTTCACGAATTATCAAAGATAATTTGTCAGGGTGCTGCCATTGGAATTTTTCCCAGTTTTTCTCTTTCTTTTTCTCATTCCTCCCCCGAGGATTGACGAGGCGCACGCACGCTTTTACTCGGTGAACTAGTAAAATAGGAATAAAGCGCGGATTACGTGAAACACAATGTTTGAGTAATGTATTTCAAGTAAATCTCCGGTGAGCACGGTAGAGAGAAGTAAGAGAGAGGGATAGGAAAAATATGCGAATACACAGGTATATTTGCGTTAGCGGAACAGCTAATATTTATACAACATTACGACTCGCGCTAAACGAATCCGCAGCGAGTACTTGAGTCGTTCTGGGTTCAGCGGTGACGATAAATCGTCATTTAAATGGTCGGCTACCTTAAACGAAAGAAAATATTTCCCTTGCGCCAGGTACTTTCCTAGATTGTCGTAGACGTGCGAAAGTTCGATCAGACTTTTAAGTAATCTGATCATGGAAGCTTGCACCCCAAAAGCTTCCAGCTGCATCCCTCGAGCTACACATGCACGTATAAAAACATTGGTTTTCCTGAGAGTGTCCGGGTTTTGGAGGAGTCGAACGATTGGAAGAGAGGAGGAGGAGGAGGAGGGGCTAGGTGAGGCGACTAGTGTATTTGCGTTTCATTTGAAATGAGCGGTAGTATTTGAAGAAAAGCTTTTCCCGTTCCGCAAACCTCTAAAGCCGAGTAAACCTCATCCAACATTCGCTTCAGCTCGAGTATAACACAGGTTTAAATAAGCTCGCGCGATTAACCGCGTTTGAATGAGCGGTCCAGCTCATTCTGGCATCCCGATGCCATTTCTCTCTATCTCGGAGCAATTCGAAATCTCGGGGAAGCGCAGCCGAGCTCGTACATCAGAGCAAAGTGGAAAGACCGATTAGCGCGACTCGCTGTCAAAACATCCTCTCGCAGCCGGGACAGGCCTTTCTCTCTCTCTCTCTCTCTCTCTCTCCCTCTCGCCCTCTCTCCCGCCCCTCACCTTCCACCACGCGGCTCCAGACACGTAGAGAAGAGTGCATGGATGCACTCGGAGAATCAGCCACCCATGTGCACTCACGGCAGTTCATCACTCCCGGGCGGACATTTGCAGTGGCGCGCGTGCTGGAGAGAGATGGGAATAGCGCCAGCAGAGACGAAGAGGAGCAGGACGCGGCCTCTGGGTGGGGGAGGAGATGGAGCAACCCGAGCGTATAATATATCGGTTTAAAAGTACCATTTATTTAAACGGTATTTACCGCGTCGTCCCGCTACGGGACGAAAAACACGAGCCTGTAGGAAATAATAACGGGGTTAGCGGGCCCGGACACCCGGGTGCGCGAGAACCGCACTCCGACGCGATTCGATCGATCATTCCCGAAAGAAACTACTTCCCGCGGGAGTCACTTACGAATCGGGAAGCATGGGTTTGTGTTCCGTCGTTAAGTGGAAATGCAGCGGTTCGTCTTACTCGACAGTCAGGAGCCACCCCGAATTAGGGTTGACCTTGCCAGAATGTTTCTTTCTCTCTGTCCCTGTCTCTCCCTCCCTCTCTAATTCTACATCAGAGCGTAGATTTTTTACTGGCGAGATATTTTGGAAATTCGCAGGAATCCTCTCCGCTCTCGGCAGTGGAAGAAGGTGATCGTCTCGCGAGCGCATTAATAATAAGGGGAAGAACGTTCCGCGTACAATTATGTCAACGACTCGATGATACCCGTGGGCGTCGAGGGGAAGGGAATAAAAGAGAGGAACATTAATGCGTTAGCAGTTGGCATCCATTTAAATCCCGAGTCTCGGCAACTACGCACAGTTTTAAATGCGCCCGAGCTTGGATCGAGATCGGCCGCGCATTCTTTCACGACTTTATTTATCGCCGGTGCATTTTCGTGAGCGCCGCCGCCGAGTACATCCCTTGCATAAACAGCGACGGACTCCCAAATGGCGCGTCCTCTCCTTCTCTCCGAGAATGAAAACTTTTCAATTCCATCCGTGCTATGAGAACTCCCTACCAACCCCTCTCCAGGTGTCGTGTGGGCGGGTGGAGGGGGTGGTTCCCAATCATCGAAGGAGAAGCCAGCGCGTTTCGGCAACCCTCTCCTCATTAAAGGGCTTAATTAAAAATGATTCTTGTCACACATTCGATTCGTTCCGGCGAATTCGAAGGACTTTCAATTAAATCATTAACGCTGCGCTCCACGCCATCAACATTCCTCTGGGATTCAGTTATTCCTGCCGGTCGTGCGAGCCACCGCAAGAATCTCTCGAGCGGACGGTGCAGCCGCTACGGGAACGCCAGTTTTTGTCGGGGCGGCTGGCTCTGGACGAAACGCGGATCACGTTTCGCCGCGAAGTTGCGCTAAGAGAGGCAAAGTACGGATAGTTGTAGCCCGGGGCAGAACGCAAAAGGAAGGAGAACCGGCGCATCGGATCGGATCGGATCGGGAGTATCGAGATAAGAAAGGAAGGCGCTCGCAAAAACGCTGACAGATCAGCAGATTGATATGTCATTTTAGTTTGGCGAGCGGCAAAAAGCAGTTCGCAAGAGAATCCACGCCATTCGCCCGTTCTCTCTCCCGAAGAGACTCGCTCGTTGGGCCTGGATAACCCAGGAAATGAGGGGGAGAGAGAAAGAGAGAGGGAGAGAGTACGCGTCCCCCACCCTATCCTTTCCCCTCGTTTCTCTCCAACCCCAACGATTTCCACCCCCGCTTTCCTCTTTCCAGAGGGAAACGGAGCGACGGAAATCAATCGGCATTTTCCGCTCGAAATTCGCGAGCGACCGTGTGTGCAACTCGCGAGTTTCGCTAACGGTAATTTCGGCCGCATTGTGTACCATAATTACAACGGTAGAACACGCTAGAAATCGAGTAATCGTTTTTTGAACATTGTTCATGAATCGACCGCCGGTTGTTAACCGGCCACGTATTCTCTGAAGAACGGCGGACGGGAGGGAGAGAGAGAGGCAGGGTAGGAGCGGGCCAGAGTGGGAGAAGTTGGGAGGGTGGTAAGCGTCGAACAAACGAAACGGTAGCAAACGGAGAGCGCGGATTAACAATGCCGCAAATACTGGTACCGAGCATGGTATGCCCGCGAGCGCACACGACGCATAATTAATACCGTGCACGGCCGCTGTCGAGATCCACCGGGGCCGAGGGTGCGGGCGGAGGGAACCGAACGCGGAGGATCTTGGAACGAAGGAAAGAAAGCAGCGGCAGCAGGGGGACTCTCGAGAAGTCTCTCCTGCCCTTTCGAAGGGGAAGGGTTGGCTTGAAAGTCCGCGGGGAGGAGATTTATGTGGCTCCTGATTGAATCGTTCTCACTCGATCGCGCCGCTTGCTTTTTGCTCTCCCTCTCCCTCTCTCTCTCTCTCTCTCTCTCTTCCCTCAAGTCACGGACAGCGACCTCCATCGACTCTCTCTTTCTTCCTCTCCCCCTCGCAGTCATACTGCGGGCACCGTGCCCACAGCCACCACGACTTACCCACCCCGGCAGCTTATCTCGGTCTTTGCCAAGATCCGCCAACCGGAGGGTCTCCCGAATCTCTTGTACCGGAGATTCTGCGCCACGAGTTCTCCTTTTTCTCTCCGTGAATTTCTATAAAGAGGATCATTTGTTCGCCGGATGATACTCCATAGAGATATTCGTTCGTTAACATCGTTTAATTACCGGGGTCTGCATGGGCTGCTAATCAATAACGCGCCCCATCCATCGAGGTGGATCGACGGGCCACCGCCTCCTTTTTTTTCTAATCCGACAATTCGCACCGGAGAGTCCACGGTCATTAAGCTCACAATGGAGATTTCGTGTATTACCGAGACGCTGGAGTTTTGCTCAAAGTTATTTTTTGCCATTGGAAATCGCCAGAGCTTCTTCTTCGTTGTCGTCGTCGTCGTCGTCGTCGTCGTCGTCGTTGTCGTCGTCGTCGTCGTCGTCGTCGTAGGACGCGGTAAATTTCTGAAACGAGTGAAACACACAGACTCCCCCATTGTGATGCCACGCTTTCGCTCGGGGCACTCCGTTAGCTAGCTAGGCGGCGAACGGAAGCAAAACAAAAGACGCCGAAATGCGTTCATTATTTCGAGCTAATTGGCGGTGCCTTTACCCTCGAGCTGAGAGGGAACCAGCCTACGCTCCTACGGGAGGGGTCGTCTGGACTCTACCGTACTTTCAGAAGCCGATGCTGCACTGCTTACTCTCCTGCAACCAGCCAGCAGCCACTTTGCCGCAGGGCCAGCATCCTCGGACGAAAACAGAGGGAGAGAGAGAGAGAGAGAGAGAGAGAGAGAGAGAGAGAGAGAGAGAGAGTGAAAGAGAGGAAACTCTACTCCCGTAACCTCCTCCCCGTGTTCCGCACTATCCTTAAAAATCCCCACCGTCGACGCTACTCGAATCCTGGAACACCGATAGCACATTTCCGCCGAACCAGGACTCCCGTGGACTCGCGCGACACTTCCGCTATTCTCCGACGGGGAAAAATGATGATCCGCTGTACGCGTCGATAGCGGGAAAACTAGGGCTACAAATTGTAACGCGTGAAATATCGCAGTTTATGTAGTTTTTGCACAAGTAGAAGATAAATACAGGAAACATTCGTCCGCAAAATATATCGCGCGAGCACCTGTCACGAGCAACGTATAAATGTCGTTTTTTCACGAGTGTATTCGTTGGTTGTACGTCAGTCTCCTCTCCAAAAATAGTTGGCAGATTTTGTCCGGCGGATACAATGACAATGCCGGTAGCGTCAGTGAAAAATTGCAATTCCGGAAGGGTCATACGTGTCACGCGCGCGGGCGGGAGAGCATTTAGGCGAACATATTTTCTCTTTATTAAGTAATTTCGTATGCAGAGGTTCGCTCGTATCTACAAGTAGCCGCGATCATTGTTTTATGTAAATCGCATTTTTAAATAGCGCGAAATTTCGAGGCATTAATTTTTCCCGCGGGACCTTGTCAGGAGGCTAATAATTTACGGGACAACAAGTGCGCGTCGCAGGATAGTCGCGCGTTGGAAAAAAGAAGAGAAAAGAGAAGAGAAGAGAAGAGAAGAGAAAAACTTGGTCGTCCGTAGATTAATGCCGGGTCGATGATTAATACGTTATTAACGCGAGGGGTAGGCGACTGCGGAACAAGTAGCTTATCTTTTATCGCTACACCTGTTCAGGATCCTCGGGCGCCTTAGGGAATTAGATTACTAACAGTCGTGTTGTTCCCCGCGCGCCGCATTAAGATTCTCAAAAGGACGAGACCCGGAAACCTCGCTCGGTCCCGTAGAAAAATGGACTCTGCGCCGCGTACCGGCTGTGGTCCATTCAGGATCCCGCTGATGCCAGTGGTAGTTGGTACTCGGGGCATCGCCGAGGACGAACATAAGCTGCTACGAGAGGATACAGCGCACGATAAGTATCGTGACACATGTCGACGTAAGTGCCGCGATCAATAAACGCGAGAAGTTCGTCCCGCGGCGCGGTTGGAAGTCGGGAGCTCCCTGGCATTGAGGACCGCGCGAGGAAGAGGCCTCAGGAATTTTCTACTTCCACTCCCTGGACGTTTAGACGCCAGGTGAACCAAGTTCCTTGGTTATATGCCTGCGCGGAGTTATGGCAGGCAATCAGTTTCGCGCAAGCGGACACCAGTGTGCGAGGGATGGGATCGCTCTTCTCCCCCTCCCCCCGTTCATTGTGCACGCGTCCTGGAGCACCGTGCTCCTCCATTGTACTCCTCGGGGTTACCTCGGGCCTCGAGTCCACACCTTGTTTCCATCGTTGGCCTTGGGAGAGAAACGCGGGAAGCTTTTCCGCTCCGCAAACTCTCTCCGTGGTACTTTGGTGCTCCTGGAGAGTCTCTTTCGGGGCCGCGCGAGTTACCTGGATGCTGGCCCTGTTTCCAAAACGGCGCCGTTGCCCGGTCGCCACATCGCTGAAGCGGAAAATACCGTCTGGACGGTGCTGCTGCTGCTGCTGCTGCAATGTCCTTCTTATGCGAGGTCACGCGAGTTAAACTCGTCGGTAGGTGCACGCACACACGGACGCAGCCTATACATAATACTCTCTCGGTCGTAGAGTACGGTAGGGTACTGTGGTGCGTCGTTGGTTTCACCGGACAACGCCACGTGATGGTAATGGCCGCGATAATTATTTAGATAGCGGAGGATATATGCTTCCTAGCGCAGCATGGGACCCAGCCACGTCGTTTCTATGGTGCCCCGTCGGCGTTACCGGGACGTGCACGTCCGAAGCAAGCACCACCATCACCACCCATTGAAAATGATCGACCCCTCATTCGTCTAACCCTCGTTATTCCCCCCCACTGTCTCTCCGCTAACCACCGTTGCTGCAAATCATTCGGAATCCGGCAAACCTCCCTCTCCACCTTGCACTATATCCCTCCATTCTAATTCTATTATCGCGAAACGAAACTCTCCACCCTCTCCTCCTCCCCCCTTTCTCTATTCTTTGAGACTTTTTGCGCTCTTCCCAAGTTTCCAAACATCTGGCACATGCTGGACATCCGATACTCCCTCGGTGTCTCGCGTTTTTCGATGGAACTTACTTACTTCCCAGCTGGAAGTCGACGGAGAGAGACGGAGAATTCCGTGGAGTGTATCGGAAAGTCATCGATTCTTCCGCGCCGGAATCGGAATTTGGCCCGTTGCCGAGTATTCGTACGTCCCTGCTTGACCTGGACGCGCGTGGCGTGACCCTCTCGGTATGCGCGCAGTCTCTTAACGGTACCCTCCTCTCCATTGCCATATCGTAAAAAAACGACCAATGAATAGAACACGAGAGCTCCGCGAATACTCGTGGGCGTCTTCGGTCGCGCGATAGCGAGCGAGCGAGCGAACGAGCGAACGATCGATCGATCGATCGATCGCATTCCCCAAGCCCGTCGATAGCGCGCGCGCGCGCATGGGGATCGATCGAGTCTTCGTCGATCGCGCGGAAGGTCGCGCGCGCGCAAGCGGTCGGGCGCGGATTATGCAGTTGCCATGACGCTGGTGGTATCCCGAAGCGCCGGTTCAATTAAAGGATTAGCGACTGATGAACGTAAGGCAGGACGCGAATTACCGATCGCCCAATTACACAATTTATCGGCGAGTAGCGGATAAAAGTAGACGTCTCAGCCAATAAAATAAGTGGCTTAACGAGCTGTAACTGCACCGTATTAGCTCTCTCCCGCCCCCTGCCCTCGCCTCGTAACATCATCTTCCATTCGAAAGGAATTCGACGGAAGGGGGTTGTTGATGGAATGGAATGAGCGATCGCATCGTGCGACGATGTCGTGAAAAATTCAATGTTTTATCGCGACAACGCTGGCTGCAGTCTGGCTCGGCCAGTTCCTATCCGGGAAAGTTTGCGCCGCGCCTCCACCACAGACTTTGGGATGGATTAGCCCACTCTAGCCTGTAACAGGGCATTACTTCCACGCAGTATACTTCGGCCCGTGAATCCCGGAGGAGTCCCCGATTTTCGCATAAATCAGCCCGGTCCCCCTGACCGCCCCTCGCCCCTCGCCCCGACCCGACCCGGACCGACCCGGCCCGGCCCAGCCTGGCCACCACCCCTCCCGTCTCACCCCGTCCCGTCCCTAAAGTTCCACCCACGGACGCTGCAGAGACCAGGCGAAAGAAGAAGGATAGCGCGCGATAGGGAAGGGAAGAACGGGAGAGGAGCCGAGAACCGAGGAGAGCGCTATTTTATTGCCGACTTAATAAATGGAGGCTCCTTTATTTGCTCGAGCCAGCATCCGCTCGCAGTTTGCCAACCTGTTTGCTAACAACAAATTAATCGGGTGACGTATCCCGTCGCGTCTCTGTATACGTGCGGGGATGAGAATCGGGAGTGTGCGTTACTTTAATATACAAGTACACGCGCGAAGTTCGCACACACACACACGACGCGCGTGTATGTTTCCGTATACGTTCACAGAGTTCTGCTTCCTCCTCCCCGAGCGAAGACGACAGCGGGCGTTCCTTCACCCTTTGCAAACCTGTAACCTGCTGCCGTCGCCGCCGCCGTCTATGAAAAGGAGAAGGGGCGGAGAGGGGGAGGAGGGAGCTTACACTCGTGTGCGTTTCCCCTCGGTGCCTGGTCTTGATACGCGCGTCGTACGCATTGACCAATCTGTAATTCATAACGCGAAGCCTCGCGGTTCTTGCCGCTGCCCCCACGCTGGGCAGCAGGGGGTGGGGGGAGAGGGCCGCGTGTTCCAGAGTCCAGCATCCCGTGGGAATAAAACCTGACCTGGTCAACGTCCCTGGCCCTGGCAAAACCGTCCTCGCTGCAGAAACGAGTCTCTGACAGATACGGTATCTCCGCCGGCTGGTCGCCCGGTCGCCCCCGACGAAGATTTATCGACCGACTTTGCCTTTGAAGGTATGGATATCGGCAATCGAATTCGAATCCTCAAAGACTCGCGGCTGAATCTTGCGTCACGCTGAAAACCAAATTCGAGCGTTTCTCTCACAAGTCTCTCGATCGCGGTCCCCTTACTTCCGGCTAATAAGCGGCGGACCGCTTTACGATTGATCTATACTACTGAAATTCATCGATGCAGTCCGGTGTTTGGCGAGCTAGATTTTCCGGGAGATTTCGAAATCGATCGCGATTTCGATTTCGATTTCGATTTTGATTTTGATTTTGATTTTGATTTTGATTTCGATTTTGATTTTGATTTCGATTTTGATTTTGATTTCGATTTCGATTTCGATTTCGCGTGCCGTCAAAGACGACTGTGTTCCAAGGCGAAATGGCCTGGTCTGATGGTTTGCTCGCAGTACTACCGACCGGACGGGACTAAAGGGAGTGTCTTTACCGTAACGTCCCGGAGACTATATCAGCTGCGACGGACAGCTCGCCTAACAAATGATTCCCCTAATTCCCTTTTCATCGCGCATTCGCATAATGGTCGTTATCGTCCCCGACCCACCGGGTAGCGCTGATACTTGGAGATTACCATATTTACGACGAGTGCCGTTACAGAATCCCCTCGTAACTTCACGTATGCTGCTCCTTGCAAATAATCCTTCGCTCGCTGCCTATCCAGGGCCTGGTGCACTTTCTTACCTTCGACTTATCTCGGAACTTCATCGAGAGCCGCCGAAGAAAATAGCTGCCGCCTCGTTATTGCGATACCACGCCCCCACGTGTAACAGGAGCGAGTGAGGCTATTGTGTGTTTTCCACGAGAAATTTTTGCTGGGAAATCGCATTTGCATAATCTTCACAATGCACGCTGTTCCGTCGCGTAAACAATCAACGCGGGAGGACTGTTGAAAGTGTAGGGGAAGGGGGGAAACGAGGCTAGTTGCGGCTCCTACCCCGAACATATCGGCCTAGGGTTTTCTCGTATCGGAGGACAAGTGTCGCGGCGAGAGGTAATCGTGATTGGGTGTTCTTCATCGAAACTGGACCACCCGGAGTAGTTCGGGGGGGTGGGGGGGAGTGGCACGTGAGAATTTTTCGAGTACGGCGGAGTGACTCTCCCGACGAGTTTGTAGCTCGCGTCTCTCGATACGTTTCTATTAGGAGCAATAGAGTTTTCCTTCGTTTTTGTCGGTCGCCTTTCGCGGGGGATGGGGACGAAGGGGGTTGCGCGGTTCTGAATCGACGGCTCCCATCCGGTTTCGTCGCTCGACGACAAATAGCGCGGTGCCGTCGCTTTTTCCCGCCACATTTTCTTCCTCGCAGCGTTCCATCACGAGTGGCTAGCAAGATGGATAAGACCGGAAAGGTGGGGAGGGAGGGAGGGAGCGAGCGAGGGCTGGATTTTCTGCTTCGTGCAGGAGTCGCGAGAAGAATCTAACCAACGACGCCCGAGGGACTTTGAATTCCGCCACGAGACGCCGCAGCTCTTATGTAACCGAATCCCCGCGAGTTGCTTGCGAGAGAGGCAAGAAAAGATTCCAGGCTGTTTATGCTTCTCGTGCGTCGAATCGTATGCACCTGCTGATGCAATCGATGCCTCCCCGTAATTGTTGGCAAAATTCAACTGGAATTCTACCGGCGAGACTTTGCCAACTCTTTGCAATTCGCATATTGTTCATTTTACAGGTATTTAGGTAGATCTTGATTGCACGATTGATTTCAGATTCCCCGTCGTTCTACACGTACTTTCGAAAATCTCATCGTTTCTTCTCTCTTCTCCTCCGTTTCTTCTTCTTCCTCTCCTCCTCTCTTTCCCCCTCCTCCTTCGCTCGCTAGCTCGATAAGTGGAATTTCGCGAATCTCCGGGAGACTCGAATGCCATTCTTTCGCCTCCGGTATTTCGGGTCTCTTCTCACCGTAAAATCGCTTCAACGCGTAACTACCTTGCGGAAGGTTTAAAGGATCCTCCCGTGGACGACGAATAAATCGTCCATTTCCGTTTTAACGATTCAGAAGATTAATAAATGTCCGCTAGAATGAGTTTTGCTTTTTGCTCGTTGAACGATGTCCCCCCGCGGTCATGGCGCGGCATGGCGTGGGACCTTGGCGTTTCGCTGATATTACGTGAGAGAGACCTTGCCGGGGCTGCGGGAAAAACGGTAAATAGCCTATAATGCACCTGCTGACTCGATTTGAGCGAGCAAGAGCTGCAACGTCGCCACGACGTGTCCTCATAGGCGGGCAACGTCGTTGTCCAAGCAGCCCAGGACCTCGTACCGCTCATGCGTCGCAACTATAATTTGAAATAGTTTATAAATCCTATTCAATTCAAATTAAGGCTCCACTCTGTCGGATGAATAAAAGATGCTCCGATACCGCGCAATAATGCGCGTGCGCACGGCAAATGAAACCCCATTATACCGATCCTGGTAGGTTACCCAGGGACGGATTGGCTCCAATAAACAATTTCTCGCCAATGTATCTTTCCACGCGCTCCGGTTTCCGCTCTCTATTTCAGTACAAGCCACCAGTTCGTTTCCCAAAAACCTTCAGATTTTTCCAGTATTGCACACAGGTCGGTCGAACTCGACAAGTCGAACAACGATAAAAAAAAGTTTTGATCTCTCGCGTTATTTTGATGGAGGAGAGGAAAACAGGCGAGGGGGAGGCAGACGGAGGAGGAGGGGGGGGGGTAAATGTTCGAGTAAAAAGAAAAATGAAATTAATGAATACACTCGGAGAGGTCGCGTAGTTCTGGACGAGGAAGTTGGAGAGTCATTTATCAGGCACGTAGTCCCATCCGCCCCTGGTTTTACCGCTTGGTCATCTTATAAGATTCTGCGCATGCAAGGCGCCAGCGGACCACACTGGGTAGAGACTTTCTACGAGTTTGCGATTGCTACTGACTACATAACGCGCGCTGGCAGCGACGTGCTCATAATTCACATTGTTATTTAGATACACTCGGTACATTCAATTTTCTTGGTCAATGAGCAACCTGGTACAATGGGGTAACAAGGCCTTAAATCAACTTGGCCCGTTTCGGATGGTTCCACGAGAGGGAGAGGCGACGACTTTTTACCGCGCGGCAGAAGAATCCCATAGGAAATTTTCTCGGGGGTACCGCGCGATTGGTTTTCACCAAGCACCCAACACCAGCACCCCAAGCACCATACACCTGGTGGTGAGTCCTCGGTGAATTAGTTGGAAGCTATCTCCAGCGTGGAGTTCGCGCACTCGATAAAATCCACGCGAAACCGGATGCAACGGTGCACTCGATGCCCCGTGGACGCTGTCGGTGATATTTTACTGTGAAAAATCCTGCGTGGACCCCTCGGTGCTAACCGGCGCGGAGTGAGAGGAGGTGCGTAAGAGGGGCGTTATAAAGCATTACAAGGAGTGCTGTTAACGTCCGTGTCCAATCCGCGAGCCGCTCGAAAATAAAATACAAAATAACGCGCGACAACGCTTTGTAAAGCTTTCTGTCAAATCCATCGACCCCTCGCGCCCCCTCCCCCTTTGCTAGGGATGCAGCTGCTCTATCGTCGCTATATTTTTGCGAGGACAAAATAAATCCTCCTCTCCTTCTTTCCTTCTCTCCGGGTCAACCCCGCGCGCGCGCTTCATCCCTGCTGGTGACCCGCCAGTAAAAGGGTCACGATATAACGGGGAAAATCACTTTTTGTCAACCCGCCGATACCTCGCCGGTCTTTTTTACATTTTATTTCTCTCCGCCATGCCGTAGGCAACGGGGTTCTCTCCAAATTTTTACCTCGCTCTCTCTGGATATGATTGCGACGTAGCATCGCTTATGATAAAATCGAAGGGATGTTGTCCTACACCCTTATCGGCGATGACTTTCAGTCGCAATATAGTTGACGATGACTCCTTACAAGTTTATTGGGTCGAGGTCGATGGGCTTCTCTTCTTTTCCTGTTTTTTTTTGTTTTGTTTTATTCTTTTTTTTTTTTTTTTTTATCGAGAGGGCAGTTTTAACCTTTGACATTATTCCTGGAAAGTTTGTGTGGTCGGACAGTAATTTCAAGAGGGGAATCCCCAAGATCAAAATCAATTTGTTCGCAGTCGCTCCGCAAGTGGGAGTGGTGCATTTTCATCCCGCGACAAGAGGAACGACGGGAACTTTCAATTCGTCGTCCCCGGCTGGTGCACTCGCTGGTGCACGCACACCAGGAAAAATCTGGGCGTCCGTGCTGAGAGCGCTGGTGCAAGTCGCTTGAATTGCAAATCAAATAGGATACGTCCCGCGCGACTTCTTCGTCACGGAACATCCTGCTTATTCTCTCCGCTTCCTGATCTGCCGGTTTCTTTATTTCCGCCGAAAAGAAAGGAATTGACGCTGGTGCTACCGGCGAGAGAGCGCCAACCTGCCGCGAAATAAATTATTTATGTAGTTTTCCGCGTGCGCACGCATTATTATTCTCGCCAGTTGCTCCAGGATAAAACCGAGCCGTGAAACCAGCGAGAAATTCCTCGGAAAAATCTTCGAGAGTTTTCCTGGAAATTTTCCCGAGGGCGATCGATCAAATTTCGATACAAATTTCCCTCTCTCCTTGATTCAACGAAGAACTTCCGGTTTTAACCAAACGGGTAGGATATCGCGCAAAAGCGAAGCCCCGACGCTCAATTTCATTTAACCAAACGAGAGTGGCAATGGCGATGGCGGTGGCGGTGTTGGTGCTGGTATTGATGGTGGTGGTGGTGGTGGTGGTGGTGGTGGTGGCTAGAGAGTCTGTGCGGCTCGCGAAATATTCAGCGCTCAATTTTGTTTTCCCCCGTTTAATCACAGAGCGGGGCCCGGTCGCGCGGGTCGCAAGGGTGACTGGGGGGTAGAGATGGAGAGAGATGAAGAGGGGCGGCGGCAATAGCCCGTTCTGGCCGTCATTTGTCAGGGGCTGTCGCGCCGCGAGCGTGTTTCTGTTCCAGCGGCGCAGATAGCAGCCCATCCATAGGCCGTTCATCTTTATTCCTTTATATATAGGGGCCCCTGCCTCTGCCCCTCCCTCCTCGCTCCCTCTTCGCGCGCCACCTCCAACCCCTGTATGCCCTACACGACTCCCTCGAACTCATTTAATTACAACAAACAATTTATTAGGTCCATTCGGGTTACGCCCACAGGCATAAAACGATGGTGGGGTGCCGCGTGCGGGGGCGACCTGGCGGAGGGGGCTGGTTACTGGCGGAAGCGCCACTCATCGACTCGCCAAATGCTTGTCGGCGTCAGAATTATTCCAGGGCTGCTTCCCGCGTATTGACGCGTGTTATCTCTTCGGTTTCGATTTCATAGCGCATGGTACAAATTGCATCGAATGCTAAATTTCTGACTTGACTTACCAAGGGGAGGAGGTTCACGAACGTTATGGTCGTCATCGTCGGGGCATTTAGAGATCGCTCTTGACGTCGGATCTGCTTTTCCTCGCGCCGTCTGTCATGAGAATCAGCTGGCGGGATTATCCGGTAGGCGGGAGGAAACGTCTCAGGTGGAACGTGAGATTCGCAAATATTAACAATCTCGGAGGTAATCGGGGGATCAATTATGCCAGTGGTTTTTTCTTCTTCTTTTTTTTCTTTTTCTTCGGCTTCTTCTCCCACGCGTTATAACGAGAAATTGGTATAATTCATGATCCGTTCATGTGGTTAATTGACTCTCGCGCACCCCTTCCTCTTTTTTAACTGAAACTCAAATCAAAGGACGCGCGTGTGCGTGTGCGTGTGCGTGCGCATAAGTGTGTCGGCTGTTACGAACAGACGCATTTTCCACGGAAACTAAAGTCATTCACTATCGGCGGAAATCTGCGCGGGACTGCCAATTATTTAGCATTGAAAAGCTCCTTAACGCAATCGTGGAAAATCCTCCTTCATCCAGCTAGAAACAAGCGACTCTCATTTAACTCTCCAATGGTTAACAAGCGGGAGCTCCCGTGAAAATTTCAATAAATTTCACATTTCACTCCCATATTACGCTTCTCCCGTTATTACCGGCAAACAGTCCTGCAATATTTATCAGAGCTCTCGATCCGGCGCGGAATCTCCGCTGGCAAACGAGAGAATTGATGAAAACCTGCTCCGCGCGTAGAAGTTAAACTCGGTGACCTTTGACCCGCCACCGCGCGAAACCCCTGGATATAAAGAGAATCCGACGATTCTCGCGGATGAGATTCTAGAGGAGAGCTCGGGAAGTTTCTCCCTCGCCTTCGCATATTTTCCCTATATAAGACAAAGGGGGAAAAGCTCGGAAACGCTTACTTAAAAATGCAAGAGTTCCGTTAGCGAATCCTGCGGCACCCAGGAAGTTATCTCTACCGGGGTAATCCGAGCTTCCTCGAGGTGCCACAGGACGATTCGTTAGAGGAGTTTTATTAATGGTTTCAGCGCGCTATCTTAATAGCCTTTCAGAGGGTCCGACAAGTCTCTCGCCGCCGGTGGCCACGAAACCGCGAGCGTTCGCGCCTCCGTCCGGGGGTGGTAACTCCGCACCAGGTTCCGCTTATCGCGCGGTGTCCGGATTTCGCGTTAGCGCCTACGCTCTACCCAGAAACCGCGTGCACGATCGACGTCACGCGAACTCGCCGGGCGCCACTTACCTCCCGATAATCCCTTTGCGCGCGCGCGCGTTCAACCCCCAAAGGGCACGATGGAAAAGCAACTAGTCCGCGAACGAATGGGAGTGAAATTTGCCTTCCTGGTAAACCGCCGAGGAAGCCCTGGGAGGCTCGGCTCGGCTCGGTTACTCGGCAGTGCGATTTTCACATGGCGAATTTCCTAGGGGAGTAGCAGTAATTAAAGCCAGGTCTTGCGCGCGGGTACCGCCCGTGACATTTTTATGGACACTCGCCGAGCGAGGTTCTTTTTGGATAACCATAATTTAGCGTGCGGAAGGTCACGGTGAAATTCCAACGCGCAGTTCCACCTCGGCGCTCTCGCAGCTGCGCCCCGAGTAAAAAGTCCGTAGCGTGAAGAGTATCGGGTGACAGTGCAGTCATTTCGCATGCGACTATCAGGATCATTAGCATATATGGGCCACATCCGGGGCAGAAAAAAGTGATGCTTGATAGTAGCTCGCATGGAATAAAATACAGCTTTGTTAAGGCGAGCGGTGCGAGGAGGAGGCTTTTTCACGTAGCGAGAACCCATACTTAAGGTTTGTTTGGCCAGGTAACATCTGCCGAAACCTCTACTTAGCGATGAAAACTAAGTAGCTGGGATTTCCCAGCTGTGCGCGTCTCCACCGCCGGCGCCAATTAGCGCGTTTATCGGGATTTTCCAGGATGGGTCTGACCACCCTGGAATGGGTCCCGGGTCCCGGGCACCGGAGGGTGGGCGCCATCTTTAAAATCATTAGGGGGGGGGGGCCGAGTTCGCGGAATTTCGCGAGTAACGGCAGCGGAGCCTATTTTCCTGGAAATATAAGATCTTTACTACTGGGCGGTGGGAGTAGAGGGCGGGGGGAACACAGTTACTTCGCTCTATATGAGAAAGGGAACGCGTATGGCAGGGCTTAGTAAGGAAGTTTACCCGCGGCGTAGTCGCGTCAGGGACGAAGGGGCGAGACGATTCCGTAGCGTCGAGTAGGTCGTAAAGCCTTCTGCCTTCTACCCTCCTCCCCCTGGCCCTCCGTCCCTGGAAGCCGCTTCACTCGCTCGCACGCCATAAACCATCCTCGTGCGCCTATGCTCCACTCGCTGGATACTATCTGATATTATTACCACGGTGCCGTCGTCTTATATAATATATTACCCTTTATACGCCCGGTAGGCTGTTTCGCGCAAGGGAAAAATTGATAAGCCACTCTCCGCCGGAGAAATGGAAAAGCTCCCCGCGCACCCGCGAGACTAACGAGGAGGATCGTAACGACTACCGCTTCCGGAAGAGGCTTCTTCGGTCGAAGGGCGCCTCCTCCCCCGTGAGATCCTCGGTCGCGCGAACAGGCTCCTCCTGGCGCTGGGCCTCCTGGATAGGGATACCGCGCCGCGCGATAGGAGGGCAATTCGACCCTTAACGGAGCGCTCCGCCCGGCCAATTTCCCGTCGAGTGGCATGTCGGGATTCGGATGCTTTACCTTGGTACGCGCGCGCGTACGTGGCATCGGGAACGCAAATAAAGTGGCCCGAACGCGAAGCAATTAATTATGGCGATCTGATTGCGCGCAATTAATCGCGCGACGTCTTCTCGGTGGATCATTAATTAAGAGTAAACGAATGTCTCTGGGATGTAGACACTCGAAGAAGGAGGAGGGGGAGGGGGGCGGAGGAGAGATACGCTCATTTATTTGGAATAATTTACTCGAAATGAGTAAACGTCCCTGCTGCTGCTGCTGCCGCTACCGCCGCTCTCCTCGTGGCTCCACCATCCAAGATTGCAAGGCCGCGCTCGTTTAACGGCGGATTCCGATGATAAATAGCGCACTCGCCGCTTGTACCCGACGATTACATCGCGTGTGTAGAACTTCATTCGAGTCCTTTGCGTATTGCACTCCGCGCACTTCATTCGATGAACAACCTGAAAACAGAACGACCCTTCGATCCGTGGAAAATTTCGTGGAAACGGGAGCACCGCGTGGAAGGTATTGCCCTACGGTCCTGGATTTTGTCAGTGGTCATCGAAATGCGACTGACGCCATCCCCTGGGCAATGAGCGCCCTTGCGAACCCGTACTAATAAAGCAGCAGAATAGGGAGAGACTCTTTAATCCCGATAATCGGGTTGAGAGCGTTCTCCTGGCTTTCCCACCTGTTTGGAAAGATCTTGACGGGGACGGGGTTCGGTTGGTCTTGATGATGAGATTCGAGGTACCCGGCGGCGGCTATTGGCGCGCATCAGCCAGGTCAGATAGGTCGTGCCGCGTAAAAATAATAATCAATCGAACGAGCGGTCGAGCGGTAAGTGAGAGCTCGGCAATTACGCGGCGGTGGCGGTGCCTGTGCTGCGGTTTGCGCTCGGCAACGCTTCCTCCTAACGCCCTTAATTCCCATCCTACCCCCTGCCTGCTCCTCGCCCCCTATCTCGGTATCATAAGCCAAGTAAGAGCGTGCAAGAGACTCCCTCGCATTATTATTAAAAGTTAAAACTCCGCTGAGAGCCAAAGGCGATCTTACCGAGTAGCAATCGTACGGGGGAAGGGGGGACCCTCGACTTCTCCTTTTTCTTCCTCTCCTTCTTCGGGAACGTTCTCGACCTCATCTTCTTCTCTCCTTCCTCTCCCCTTCATCTTTTTATTAATTTGTGCAAACTAAGGGAATACGGTGTGCATGCGTGCAAGTGTGCGAGCGAGAGCACGTACCCCGTGCGTACGTGTACGTGAGAGAGAGTGCATGTGAAAACTTGACCCATCGTGTTACACGAAATTACGCATAATGCTGCATTTTCGCTGGTTTTCATAATACCGAAATTGCCATTAATCCTTTAATTTCTCAATACATTGCTATCGTGTTTCGAGTAAGAGATCAACCTTTTTACGAGCAGCCTTTAAAAGTCTGATGAAACTTCTCTCTCTCTCTCTCTCTCTCTCTCTCTCTCTCTCTCTCTCTCTCTCTATCTCTCTCTCGCTGTCTTCTTCTTCTGCTTCTGTTGCTTCTTCTTCTTCCTCCTCCTCCTCCTCCTCTTCTTCGTCTTCTTCTTCTTCATGGGAACGATACTAAAACGAATCTTTCCAATGAAAATTTCCAGGAGTTTCCTATGAAATTTCCCGGCAACTTTGGGATTAGCCTTTCATGAAAGTTTCAACTTCATTAGGCAACTTTGCGTAATAAACCAGTCCTCTATTTTCTGCAAGTAGATTACAATAATGTAGTCTGTAAAATTAATCGAGTCCTCGTAATGCATTCTACTTAGAAGAACCGCCGTTCACCGCGTTGGTCCACGTTCCAGCGTATTTTCCCTTCTTTTCGATTTATCGCTGTTTCCAGGCACACAGCGACTATTTGAGCTTCGTTCAATCCTACGGGAAAATTTCATGCTTGTTTAGGCACCGTGCTTTTTTTTTTGGGAGGGGACTGTGTATTCCGCCGACAAGCGGAATTCTCGGGAAGTGGTAAAATTGGCTGGCGAAGAGTAAAACGGGGAGGCAACATGGCGGCGACACCGCGCGAGCAATACGAGTTACGCAAATTTGGGATTGCCATTTATCCGGAGACTGATTGAATCGCGTAAACGGCCACGGCGGGATAGAATATTTAAACAGAACAGCAACTGCACCACCACCACCACCACCACTACCACTTTCTCTATACACCGCGACTCTCAAACCGGAAAACCGCAGTCGCTTCCTCGAATTTTAGCTTTGCAATACCCGAAATGCATCTGTACAGAGTAACAAACATTCTCGTTGATCATAAACATGTACATCAGGCTACAAACAACATATCCTTGTAATTCCATCGGCATTAATAATAAAATTTAATTACCTGCTTCAACATGGCCTTTATGGTCAATGTGTGTCCTAACTTTTACCGTAAAACCTTTTGTTGTAACAACAATGCCGATGCCGAGTAAAAATGTTATATTATCCATTCTCATACGCGCACAATATTAATCATATTCTATTTTTTTTTTGTAAACGCCGGCTAATTAGTCACTCACACTCTCAATCCGGAGCCTATCTGTGTAAAGGATAAATGTGATTTACAGGAGCAAAAAATGATGATCGTTTTCATTTTCATTGATTCCTTGATTCTCGACGATGCATTTTTAAAATGGAGCTTTCGCAAATATGCATTTTTATTGTTATGCATCCCGAGTAGCGTTGATCGAATTTTATGTACCAGTGCATGTATTCGCGAGTGTATGTTTTTTCGTTCGATTTCAATGATTCCACGAGAGAATATGTGCAAGTGGCTCGTTTGTTCGTAGACTAAACTCTTCCGCGAAGCTCGCCCCGATGGAGAGCAAACTTTTTAGTGGTTCGCAATCATTTTTCAGGTAACGACAGTACGTGGTTGCGATACGTATTACGTATTATGCTAAACACGCGAAAATGGGCTTTTAAACGGGACATCTGCATTTACGTAGTAAACATCGCACCCCCGCCACCCGCAGCCCCTTCCTCCCCGGCATCTTACCAAAGAGGAGCACTGGCAAATTAAATGCAATTTTCGTTGAGCCGAGCATGCATAACAAATTGACGAACGTCTTTATACTTAGGAATTCCCCGATACATTATGCACGTAGAAGAGATTTTTAGCCGAAAAAACAGGGTGGCGGCGGTGCGTCGCATCGATTACGCTCCAATTATTTGGCCCGCATAAAATTCCCTGTCTCCCCGTGTACTCACCTGCATATTTCAGTGCAACGCATTAAAGCTGAGCGATTTAAAAGAGACAAGACAAGACGAGACAAGAAAAGAAAGGAAAAAGGGAGGGGAATGGAAGGAAAAAGAAAAAGGAAAAGAGAGGAAAAAAAAAAAGAGAAAAGAGAGAAACAAGCCGCCGGAACTGGTACTGGTGCCTGGCCTATACCCCCTCATCCCCCTTCATCCCTGAAATTGAAAATTAAACGTTTCGACGCCACTGTGCATCCTGAGCAATCTGGCTAATTTGTATCTTCTTGATTTTTCTGTTTCATGTGCTGTACCCCGACATCACGCAGGACCCGACGTCCGTGAGTATGAATCATGCGTTATTAAGAACCACCTTCCAATGATACAGAAAGTTTTCGGACAGGTAAACCGCTTACGCGATTACACGCTATCCGAGGCTGATCCTTTAATAAGCATATTTTATGTGCTTTTGGAGAGACGTTTTAAATTCCCATTAGCAACGTCCCGTACAATACTGAGAAAAATTCCGATTTCTTGCCAGTACGCGATCCTTATCGTCGCTTTTTATACTTGTAACGCCAAGTTTAATTCACGTGTTGATAGCAGTTACGTGTAGTTAGTTTAGTACTTGCAAAACTAGACGATCATTATTTTATTTCTCTCTTATTGTGTATGCTCTTACACAATTTTAATTACTCCGCCATAATTACCACCTAATTACTTGTCCTCTTGAATCGCACCGCTGCTTTTTACTTTTTTCAACGTTAACTGCTCTATCGCGGTGTACCGTACACCGGGGCAGACTGGCTTGCGCTAGAGTTATGGCACTCTCTTCGCAAAGATCGATATCAAATCTGTAGAACAGCGAGCAATATTATGGCACATGTGCTTGAAATTATGCGAGAACCATATAAATCCATCCCCCTTTTCTGGTTCTGGCTCTGGCTTTGGCTCTGCCTCTGCTTTTGTACTCGACTCTTATGCGAGAAGCTTGTCAAGTTTTTCATCTGATTTTTAAGGATGGTTATATTGTTTTCTCTTTTCCATGCCCCTCTACCATGATATTCTCATCACCGTTGGATTCTCTGCCATTGACCGGGATCGTCGGCCAATCAGGGTGTAAGTAGCATTTCTGTTTCTGATTTTTCTCTCTACGTGACGTTCGGAGGTTTGTATCGACTACGGTACTACCAGCCATAGTTTTCTAACGTACTCTCGCCTACTCTCGAAGAAACGTCGTCGATGCATCGCGTGGGTTCCCTCTCGCGCGCGAAGGCAAATATTTATTTATTTAATTTTCCTCCCGGATAATAAACGGGCGGGAACTGTAGCGGAAGCCCATGCGAGAGAGTACCGGTGGTTAATCACGTAATGATAATGCTCTTTATGCGGAATGTGGGACGCGCGAATAAATTATGCAAATGTATCACGCGTCTCTGGTACGTACAACAAATGCACCAGTTTTCCTCTTAAACGCTTTAATCTTGCTCCATAATTATACGTATGATTATTTTTCAACGGGTTTGCCCGCATGAGCGGCGGCGTTACATGCGCGCGCGCGCTCGCGAGTCTTGCAAAATCAATTTGGGCGAAATGCTCGTTAAACGCAGCGAAACATCTCCCCATTACTTCCCCTGCAAACATTAATATTCTAATAAGAGAATCGCGCGCTCGCGATGTCTCTGTTACTCTTGATTGTCCTTTTACCGAGGGATTATTCAAATTCCTTTCTTCCACGCCGAGTAGATATATCCTACTCGCGAGAAAGATTACGCGCTCCCGCGGAATTAATGCCACGTCCATTAGATGACACGAAAATTCTCCGTGGAATCAGTGGTGGGATCATCGGAAAACCTTACGATCTTCGTGTCGTTGTTTATCCCTGTTCATCGATCCCCCGGGGGAATCTCCCATTGAGCTTAACGCGCGGATATTTGTTCTCGTCGAGCCGATGCGATTGATGCGATAAATCCGCTGCCGAGTTCTTTTTCCCGGAGTCTCTCGCGTCCCGCTCGCCGTGTGTCGCGCTTTTTATGCGGGGCCATTCCGATTGAATTGAGAAACGATCGAAAACCGGATGGACCCTCGCGCGCGCTCGATAACAGCATAATAATCGAGACGCCTCCTGCCGAATGCCCCCTTCCCTCTCTGATCTCGCTCCCGTCGTGCGCAGGAGCACAAATAGGCAGTAACGCTCTTTTTTCGCGAGTGCACTTTGCTCAGAAATCGCGATAAAAGCTCCGGAAATGTACGAACTGGTTTTTCGCGCGTCGACCAAGCAGGCGCGGCCGCGATTGGCGAAGGCGATCGTCGTCTCTCCCTGGAATATTTGGCAGAGGGTTGAGAAACGTGCGGTGCGGAGTGGCGCAACGCAACGCGAAAACGCAGTCGCAGCCCGGACAAGGGAATATCGTGCTATTCGCTGCGCGGGGGCTAATTGCGCAAATAAAGAATTAAGCGGAGCTCGCATGGTTATTGCAAAGAAAATGACTGGCACGAATCACTGTCAGTGTCGGGGCACATACGTTCTTGCACTTCGGAGAAGACTCTCGTGACTGGGGGGTCCGGCGGGGTAGGTCGATGGGTCCGAGAGGGCCCGGAATAAGAAACGGGTGGACGGATGGACGGACACACAGACAGGGCGAGCGGGATAACTGACGTCTCTATAGTAGTAAAACGTTCAAGCGTGGCTCTCGCGTCGCGACGGGGCGTCCCAGACGTCGTCGGAGACATCAGCTCGGCGGGCGGCCATTGTCTCAAGAGAATCCTGTGCGAGTTCCACGAGGTACCATGAGTTACCTCCACCACCATCACCACCACCACCACCACCATCACCATCACCATCACCACGAGGCAAAAGTACGAAGGGCAGCTCGGGGCCTGACACGCACGAGGGGGTCGCAGCGGGACCTAAGAAATTAATAACCGAAATTCAAACATGCCCCGGGCCTATTGCTTCTTCCAGCATCGCCAGCATCGGTACCGGTACCGCTCGGTTCGGCGAAAGTCCAGAATCCCGGGGAAAGGGCACCCTCGGGCACCTCGAGGAGGCACGGGGGGAGGGAACCCCTTTCTGACCATTCGAAAACGAATGTCACGCCCACGCGAGACTCATCGGCAACAAATGTTTCATCCGCGTTCGCTGAATTATACCCTCGTGATAGGGAATTTACTTCGGTCCGATGAAAAGCGAGCGTCCACTTCGTATCGCCAGGAAACCACCACAGGGAATTTAATGGTGCCTGCCACAGATACGAATGGAGCGACGGTCCTCTGGCCACGTCGAATCGAAACAAACTCATTCCTCTCCGCGCGTTCCCTCTCTCGCCCTCCATCCCTCCTGCTCGGGTGGAGGGTCTGGGAAAAATGTTTAATAACGAGATTAGCCGAGGCCAATCGGACCGATCGAGAGGGAAACCCGGAGCGCGCGCGTGCACTCGCACACACGCGCGCACACTCCCGCGGAGGAAGCGAGTATAAAATACGGGCCGTGAAAGTGGCGGTGCTCGGTTTCGCGGGAAAAATTGTCGGCCCCAGGCTGCCGCTCTGAGAAATGTATAAATTAGGAATGTAAATTGACGTCGGGTGTAGCGTGCCGGGGAGTCAGTCCGGCTACTGATTAAATAAGAGCGATAAAACAACGGGCAAATGTCTTGCGCGTATCGCCGCGGGCGTCGAGAAAAACTCCGGGGTGTTTTTGTAGCTTGTTTACATGCTTTCGTGCACTGGCTGCGAAGCAAAGCGGCGAGCAAACTCCTCTTTAGGCCTGACAGTCGCGTCACCCAGTTCCCGACTCGCGGAAAGGGTTGGACGGCACACGCGATAGCTTAATCGTCATGTTAATTGGACGCCGGACGGACAAAGTCGTCGTGGGCGCCCCCTACCCACCCCTCGTTTTCCCAGGGCTACGCTCCTTCGACGGACGACGTCCACGACTCGCTTCCCTCAAAGCCGTCGTCGTCCAAGGAGAACCGGGGATTCTCTCATCTCTCTCGCCCTTATCTCGATGCAACAGAAATTAATTAACGGACGAGGTTTAATTACGGCGCGACGCGACGCGATACGATGCGATGCGCGCGCCTAGACTACTCGGGACTCCTCGAGTCCGGAAAACAGGGAACAATTATTATTTCCAGTGACGCGTCGCTGCTGAAATTGCACGGCCGGAAATAAACCGTTTTATCGACGGTGAAGCCTGCTCGTTGCATCCGTCGACGAAGACGCATAGTACTCCTGATACGAGGACTTTTCCGACGACTCCGCAACTATTTTCCTGAAAACTGAACCAGCGATCAAACTCTCCCGCCGTGTCCTCTGCTTATCTCGCATGAATTAATCGGCCTGTTCCAATTAGCGCGCGTGATTTAATTAGCGTGTCCCTAGACGAATCTTTTGTTACATCGGAAAAATCGGATGGCCGCGCGCTTCCCGCGTCCTCGCTTATTATGCTAATTGCCGACACAAAAGATATACTTGTCAGGAGTATCCTCGGTGATCCTGGATGCTTGCCCTGCCGAAGGCAAATCTAACGATGAAAGCCGGGGAACCCGTTGACTCTCTTCCCGTGGCGGTGATGGTGATGGTGTTGGTGGTGGTGGTGATGGTAGAGGCACACTGGTTTCTCCGGTTGCCGTAATTGGCAAAAAGAAATTAATTAGCCTAAACGAATAATTTGTTAAGTCTTGTTAGCTTCTCATGGCCTAGTCCAATTAGAATTAATTAGCCAGCCCGGTTAGAGGATTAACTCCGAGGAGATAATTGAGCCGGGGAAATAAGCCGAAGGTACTTTTCAACGTTGGGGATGCCTCTCGCTAGGGATTTTTCCAATCGGGCAGTCGGTCCACTTGGAAGTCGCGTGGTTCCTCGTGATTTAGGCGCGCGAGCGAATTGGATGGTGAACTCGGAGAACTCGGTTCCCCGGAGTATTCAGAGTGGCGCTATAAGCTGGCAATTAAAAGCGTGCAGCGGGGACATTTATGTCGGCACTAACTGCCCGTTAAGACGAAGGAACCACCTAACCGTGGAAGGTGTAATTGGCCAACGCGCTGATCCCGCAGCTCGTAAATGCCCAGCGGGCGTGCCTGCCTTCCTGTGCTTTTTCCCCGCGTCTCTTACAAATCGTGCCACACCGCCTGTCTTGTGTCACCGCAACGGGAGGATCCTCCCGCTGCTCCCATAACCGGAACCGAACCTTCCTTCTGACCTTTGCTCCTCCGAGCGGTTCTGGACTATGCCGAGTGTATCGCCAATGAATTATCCGATTGTGGACAGTAGTGCGCGCGGCATTATTTATTTGGCGAAAGAACACGTTTTTTCGCATAACCACCGGCGGCATGCGCGCGGTAGCTTAATTATTAATGAGACTGCAACCGGCATTAATATCCGAAGGGGACAAAAAGCGAGCAGCGTATTCCCCGACAGAACCAGCCGGGGACTAACGAGACTCGCGTTAACTAGGAAGTCGATGTGTGTTACATAATTAAACCTTGATAATACCGTGAACGGTGCAATTACGCGGTAGTACACCGAATGCTCCAGTGGAAGAGAAGCATCCTCGAGTTCCTCGGCTCGAGTAAGAGGAAGAAGACGAGCCGAAGAGACGAGACGGGTAAGGTCCGAGAGTCTACTAGCCGAGTCGTTTCGCGAACCCTTCGTCGAAAGTTCCTACGGTCACCCGGGTGTTGACGTCTCGTTACGCGGAACCCGACGGAGCGGACTTTCCGGGTACTCGTTCCCGACGCTCTTCGCGCTCTTTCTTCCCTCGGATGAAAACTCCTGAAAGGTGATGGAGGGAGAACGCCGGGAGAGATCCCATGATACGCGATATTGTTACGCGTGTACACGTTGTAACTGTCCGGATCCCTGACAGACGGAGTCACGCGATGTGCTGCACGTAGCCACGTAACGCGGCGGCAGCCCCCGCACGGCCACGGAGACGTTTCCGCAATCACTCCCACGATGCACCGGAACGAGCTGCCCGCGGACGATTCTTCAGCAGCGCGTTGTGAGAAACGAACCATTACGATGCCCCCCCCCCTCCCCTCCCCCCTCCTTGGATTAATTCTCGTCGAGAATGACGGACGACGTGGCAAAATGACGGAGAACTTCCGGCGAGAATCGCAAAGTTCTTCCAGCCTTCTACGAGGTAACGCAAAAAAAAATAACACGAGTCGCCTCGAGAATTTTCCTCGAGGAAAAATGGAAGAGGGGGACCGGGCGGAGGAAAGGGAGAAAGAAGAAGGTTCGGGAATTTCGGGGTCGTTCGCCGAGTTTCGTTAAGGTCCACGTCGCGTTTCCGCTTGATCCGACTGGTCATTACGGTGATTAGCATAATGACAGGCGGACAAGTGAATTTGCATGGGAAATGACACGGGTCCCCCCGCGTAACGAAGTTTGTTCCGGGGGATCCTGCGGGAGCCGATGGTCCTCCGGCTTCGGTGGGCCACCGCGCGCTCAGGAGTCCAGGTAGAACATTGTAAGGAGGCAGTCAAGGTGCAAAGCAGCGGCGGGCTACTAGGCTACTCCAGGCGCTGACCGCGCGTCCCCGTTGCTTCGGATAATTCCGTATCATCATCGAAATTGCCGGCGATCGCTCGGTTTTCTCCCGATCCGCCGAACGCCCATTCGATAATTAGAGCTCGTAATGAGATCAGCCGTTACCCGCGCCAGTCGTTAAATCTTTCTCCAGCGGAAAGTAGAGTAGAACTTGCCAATCTCACTTCTCCCTTCGCCGTATAATTATCCGGCATTTCGTATTTTTATCAAGTATTTTAATCGCTCTTTTTCATATTCAAATTAAGATCCCCTCGCCGCGCCGCTTTGCATGCCGCTGAAAAGCTTCCCCGAGTCGCGCCACTCTCCTCCTCTATCCTCCCCTTCCTCCTCTCCTCGGCGGGGAACGGCCGAGATTTCTCGCAGACGACGTTCCGTGAGGTCTGTTCCCTCCCTCCTGGATGTCGGAAAGTTTGCCATCGAGTAGAATCAGATGCGCGAGGATAGGCATTTTTTCTCGCAGTTTCTTCGTAGTCTGCGCGAGGAACGTCGACGAGAGTATTCGTCGATACCCTCGCGAAGTCGGGGGCACCAGGAAGGGCGCAAAGTAACATTTAGCGCGCGCTTCGACGAAATTGTCGTAATCGAGGGGTGTGCGGACGACCATGGTGGGGGGAGGGGGAGAGTAGCGACCACGACAAAGCAGGTCTAGTAGTGGCACATAAAAGAGGTAGGGGAGGAGGGTGGGACGCATAGTGATATTAACATAGCGATTTACATAATGCTTATAATTCGAGTAATTATGAAGGGAAATATACACAATTTAAAATAATGGTGGATGTTTAGGGCTGCGCGCTATATCAAACCCGAGATCTCTCCGCGCGACTGGATCCCATACGTCAATGCATATGTATGGGTCCCTCGCCACGAGAAGCTACGCGACGAGGAAGGAAAGTGACGAGAGCTACCGATAGGAAGCAGGTGCAAACCCCTCCCTCCTTTTCTCGCAAACTTATTTCATGCCAACCCCGCGCCTCCTGGATCTTGATAGTCGCCTTCCTTCCGAGGGATTCTCCTTCTCCCTCTCCTTATCCTTCTGCTTCTTCTCTCCCTTACCCAAAACCAGTTAATATTGATAGTCGTGCTTCACCCTCTCCCTTCTGACAAAATCGTCGTCTCCGAGATAGTTTTCTCTCCTTTTTCCATTTCCAAAATTTTCCAGAAGAAGAGAACGGGCTCGCGAAGAGGAACATTACGAGAATTTGGCGCACTAAAATAACGGCTGTTACGCGTAATCGATCGGGGCAAATTACGCGGTTGATCCGGCAGCACTGGAGCGCGAGATTTCCTCGGTTTTCCGGAGGAACGACCGCTCGGTATTAGAATCTATTAATGGCGCCGCTTAAGCAGCCAAGTTCCGCGCTCGTGGTGGCCACCAACACCGATAACGATCGTTCTATCGCGATAGCGGAAATCCGAGAAACTTCCAAGAGATTTGCTCGCTCGCTAAATCATCGGGGATAATTATCGGGTTAGCCCTTTCGCACTCGAAGGGCGAATCCACTTCCGGATTATAATCTCCGATAAACAGTCGTAGAAACATTCCCCGGGCACATCGCATCCGTTTGATGCACCGATAAGCTTAATTTCTCAGAGCCCGATGACGAAGTACTTTCGCGGCTGTCCCCGAGTGACGGACGATGATGAATTTGTCGTCGTCGTCGTCGTCGTCGTTATGGAATTAGAAGGGAGCCTGGGGGGGGGGGGGCAGCCTCGAATTTTCCACAGGGGGTAGCCATTCGACTCATTAGCATTTCTCATTAAATTTGCCGGGTCGAAGATCGCGGTCGACCCCTCAACCCCCCAGATCCCGCGCGCACAATTTTTCAGGGGCTGACAAGGAGGGGGTACGTTGAAGTTTACGTCCCCCATTCCGCCCCTTATTAGAATAATGTTTTTCGTTAGCTTCGCAAAGTCCACTTTTTCTCATCTGATAAATCGTCGTCGACTGCCATAAAAGCGGACCTCGCAGGATTTTCTTCGCAACGGCCCCACGCGAAGTACCCACTAATGAGGTAAGCTGTGTTTATCAGTTCCGTAGACTAGCGCGCGTACGCGTTCTCATTCCAATTAGCGCTACAGGCTGAGCTAATTGCTTGATATAAATCGCGCTTACTTAAAAACCGTTGAATTATCGGACGCCCCCCTCCCCCTCTGCGCGCCACCCCCCGGATTTCCCCATTTACTGGCGCACCGTTATGAACGCGAGGTAAGAGAAGGAGAGAAATGAGGATGAGAGAGAAAGGAGGGAAAGCCCTTTTCCGCCCTTTCGGAATGAACAGCAGCGCGACTGCATCCCGGAGATTTTGCTATCGTCATCCCCGCGGTGATGGTGGTGGTTGTCGTTGTTGTTTTGTTGTTACCGTGGTCGTCGATCGATTGTGGTGGCCACTGCATGAATAAACGAATCCAGGCGTCCATTACTAACGGGCTAGACTGCTCGATAATTGATCGTGGCTAGCAGACATCTCGCGATTAGCAGCCGGTGATTTTTCGCGGTTGCCGCGGATCGTCTCAATAATTCCAGCAATTAGCCGCTGCCGTAGACGAACGCGAGACCGAAAGAAAATTCATTAGACTGGATGGATTTACACATGGTCGCACTTGCTCAGCGTAACCGGCAAGTCCTGTTCCCGGGGGGGGGGAGGGGGATTCAATTAGTTTTCCATGGTCCGACGGGGGCGACGCCGCCGAGAGAGATAGGCGCGGCCACCGGGAAAACCCGGAGGAGATCCACGCTGATCCCGCAGTCTTATGCTAATCCGCCTTATTTTCTCTTTCGACTCGCGTACACGCGGACCGCGCTGCGTGAACCGGGGCAGGGGGAAGGGGGAGGCTCACCAGGGAAATTAGAAATCACGCCAAGTGTCACGGGCCCCGCTAATTATTCAGGACAGGAAGGAGCACTGGCAGCGGAGGAATAAGCCGGATTGAAAGATAGGCGCGACGCGAGGTCACTGCGAAAAAAGCGACAAACTTGAGATTTTTACTCGGCCCGTCGGCCGTAACTCTGACAAGTGACAGGTCGAGCTTACTATTCGTGACATTTAATTCGGCCGTGCTCGTGCACGCAGGCAGACGGATCAGCAGACAGGAGAAAACGAGGGGTTTCTCCGCCGCATGCTCCAAGAGAGAAAAAGAGAGAGAGGGGGAGAGATAAGGCTTGGGGAGAGAGGGGAGGGGGTTGCTCGACTTGCGTATCTGCAAGATCTATCTGAATAATAACGTGTACGACAACATGTCAAATTATACAGAACCGCGACGCACGCACACCGACGCAGAGTGCAGGCTCTGAAACGCGAGAAGAGTGTGCGTGCTGCGTGCGGCATGCGTGCGTGCGTGCGTGCGTGCGTTCACTGCCGTGTCGCGGCCAGCCGTGAGGGGAACACCGACATGTGTTCGCGGTGGCGGTGGCTCTCTACAACAGTTTTATAATTGCCCGACTGGATATCGTGCCGCTCGTTGGCGAGATTCGCGAAAAGCTGCCTACCCTCCTGCCCCTCCCGCCCGCCCGCCTGCCTGCCTGCCTTCTCGTTTTGCCACGAAACCGGCCGCTCCGATCGAGCCCGTCGCGATTCCCGCAATTCCCTCGCCGCGGACACGCCACACGCCCCAGAAAAAGAGAAAAAAAATGCATGCTTCCCCGGCCACCAAACACCTCGAAACGAAACCACCACCCTCCGACAGCATCCCCGGCCGCGAGGGATTTTTTCGCGTACTCCCGAATTACACGCCCCTCTCAGGGGATGGCAGTGGTGGTGGTGGCGATGGTGATGGTGATGGTGGTACTGCTGGTTTCTCCCTCTTCAAGTTTCCATCCATTTCTTCCACGTTTCCGAGCACGTTGCGTGGTGCAATTACACGAAATATCGTTACACATTGATCGGTAGTCCCGTTCCTGGAAGGTTCGCTTGGTTAGGAGGTGGGGTGGAGATGAGGGAATATCGCCGAAGGAGGTTCTGGCGTTTTGTGCTCGGTGACAATTAAACCACAGGTCCCACTTGATCATGACGGATCGACCTAGCGAGCCGTGCACCTGCGTGATCGCTGCTTTGCCTTGGAAATTTCCAAGATTTTCCCGCCCCCGAATGCGCGTCCTGTTCGGCTCTTGTTCCAAGTCCCGTCGTGCACGCCACCCTCGCTCGCGAGAGTCTCCGGGCTCTCTGGCATTAACGATATTAACATACGGCCCGGCGATATACGATTAATACCCGAGGTATTAAACTCCTTATCGATGCTGCGCTGCCAACTTCGATATCGAAGCCACCCCGCGAGCAGATACGAACTTTAACACCCCAACGCCCACGCTCTCTGTGCGTGCGCGTCACCGACAAAAGTCTCTCTCGCGTAGCCGGTAAATAATCGACGGGCTGATTTTATTGCGCTTTGATGTCGTACCTTTCTCCGGGGCCACCGCGGCTTCGCCACATTTCACGTGATTACCCGCTGTCAGCGATCGCCGATAATCCCCCTCTGGATTGCCGAGTGTTCCTGTCTCACCCCCGTTGTAAATTATGGAAGAGGCTAAAACGATCGCACGTTCGGAATCTTTGTGGCGATCGGCGTTTATTACGAGTATCAAAATGTTCGTTTAGAAATATTACTGTCGAGGCGCCCACCGTCCATCCCCTCACCCCCTCTAACGGTGATGCATTTCTGTTCCATGTTCCTGTTAACCGCTGGGTCCTCCCACTGACATGGTTCTCACCGGTGGATCGCACACGGATTGCCGCAGTATGTAAGTACCAGTTCATAGCTTTGCTTGCTCCTTTTTCGTTTTTTCCTTTTTTTCCTAAGTAGTTTGCAAAGAAGGAACTTCCGGCGGTAAGAGTAACGAAACAACAATGCCCATACGGTGGTGGTGATGGTGGTGGGTTCCCGAGGTAAAGTAATTCCACGGACGATGGATCGACGATCGGTCCGACCGCGAATGCGAGATGCGCCGGTTTTATCGACGCCGAGATCGGATAAGAGTCCGGTCGATTTCCCGAGGAGGTCCGGTCGCTTCCGAAGGGCCGGGGCTGCCACGTCCGATGGGCAGCTTTCAATTAGGCGCCGCTGTCGGCCTGTCTGATGTTGCTGCCGCTCTCATTATGTGGAATATGAGCCGCGCCAACTCCCCCCCCCCCGTACCGCCCCGCCTCGTGCCCACTCGATACCCACGACTCGTTACTAGCCACCTGTATGGCCTATGTCCAGACTCGTTCGACCGTCCACGTGGACCGGATGCCCAAAAATCTACTTCCGTGGTCAAATTCCCCGGTGAATCGCCCGACGATTCGTTTTGCTCTACGCGCGACAATCGTTAGCGTTATCGTCGTCGGTAATTAAGCGATCGGTTTTCACGAATCGGACCTGAGATTTTCTCAATTCCACCGGTTCTGGTTTACACGCGCGATACATAAAATATGCAGTTCCGTCCTTGTCGCCTGGTACTTGATACCTGCTGGAAGTTTGGCGATCGGTGCTCATGCGACATCAACGTTCGTGTATCGGTTCTCGCAACCTGTTATTATCAGGGGTATTGCTGGTACAGCGATGTAAACCCGTTTGAAAACGCTCGGCCCGGACGCGATTTATTAATGTTCGACATTATTCTCCACGCTCGGCGTGTATCGGCGATGATCGCCGCCGATTCTGGAAACTCGTTTGCTATTTACTTCTTAATATTCTTGTTCCGCGATTATCGATCGTGAAAATCATGTACGTGCTGCGCGATGGCTCACGGGCTCCTCGGGGATCGCTCCCGCGGAGGAACTTACACCTCCGGAGTGCCGAGACGCGTCGCGGCGCAAAAACCGGCGCGCCTAACGATTTGCCATTTTTCTACGCGGAGCAAGTAGCGAGTAGTTTATCGGTAATATGCCGCCTATTAACCGATTACACCGATAAAACCCCCCCGATGGCAGCACCCGTCTTGGCTGTCCGATGAAAATTTCCGGCCTTTCCGGCGAAACCCTCTTAATTATACTTCCTGGCGGAGTCTCCTATTGCTCATAAAGCGTATTCCCTATTTGTTTTCGCAGTTATCGCCCCTGTCGGCTCCGCCGGCGGATCGATTAGGCGCAAGCATCACTGCGCGCATATCTCGTGCGTGACTTTTCTCCCGCGGCCGATAAGCAGCCGTATTTTTCGTGTTTGGCAAATGTCGCCGCATTAACGAGCAGTCACGCTCCTATCGAAACGCCGGATCACTCGCCGCGTTATCGGAGGGGGAATTTCCCGTCTCCCACGAAACCACGTAAAAATGAGCCAATTCAGGGAAAAACGATCCTCCTTCGTTGTACTCGTGCGCGTTCAGGTATCCGAAGGTTTCGCCGGGCAAGGAGGGGGTGGCGGGTATGACGGGTGAAGGTAGAGATTTTTTCGGGCATCTTCAGCGGGGCATTGGGCAGCTGGAGGAGGAGTGCGGTCAGCCGCAGGTACGCAATGGTCGTGCATCACCGACCATCGCCGTATTAACCCCGACCACCACCGCATCCCGCGCACCGTCAACTTTGCGAACCTTGACGCTACTATAGGCGATCTGGCGATTGTTACCGCCTCTCTCTCTCTCTCTCTCTCTCTGCCTCTCCCGTCTCTTCCCATCCACCCTCGCATCCCCTGGCTAACGTGCACTCGTGGATGAATCGTCATCGTCGGCAATGACGACGTTTTCGGGAGACGCGGGGCTCGTGACGAGGATAAAGTTTCAACCCGGTACGACTTCGTCGGAACCGCTCGCCGCTGTACGTGCCGCTTATTCAAGTGCGCTTTGCGCAATTGGTATTTCACGCACGTCTGCACGGCAGCGAGGTAATTGCGTTAAACGGCGCGTCCGTTGCGTATGCGACACCCACCACGAGGACGTTGTAATAATGGAATTCACCGCGAAGCCTCCTCGGGAGAGCCGAACTCGTCTCGTCGGTTCCCGTCCCGTCGACGACGAGTCATCTTCTTGCCGCCAAGACAACGTAGCGGGCTTACTAATTAACTCGCGTGAGTCACGGGACGCGCGTGCGCGTGCGCGCCGCCGTTTTTCGGCGGGGTCCCGATTTTATCTGCTTCCTGGTTTTCCGCTTTCTTCTCCGGTTCCACGCGACAACTTTGTATGCGAACTGCACCGCCGATTTCTTCCCGACCGCCCAGGCCGTTCCGCCGAAATCTTCCTGGATATTCTTCAAAGGACTTTAACGACGTGCGCGCGCGCGTTGTAGAACGTCGTCGATGCTCGTCAGAGACTCTCCGGAAAAATCCAGGAATCTATCGGGTGATACGCGCGACGAAAGGCTCCGACAACTTAGCGATTTTCAACGAAATTCCACGGTCTTCCTTGATAGAAAAAAAGAAAAAGGAAAAAAAAAAACACGGAGAGACTGGCGTTCGGTAAAAAATCGTTACTGCCCAATCATCCGGCTCATTTTCCATCGTTTCGTCGACCTCCGCTCTTTCATCGTGGGAAGACCACTACCGTAATGCTCTTCCCCGAAGCTGATCGCAAGCGAGACCTCGAACGCAGTAATTTAATTGACCCAGTGATTGCGGTGAAAAAAAAGTTGATCCTTACATAATGGTCCTTTTCCTTTCCCATGCATCGGCCATTCTTAATACAGGTAGAACCCTGTACAGTCGGGGACAGATACGAAGTCTCTGACACCACCCAATATCATCGGAATCGAGAAAATACGCGAATGCAATCCAAAACGCGGAGGTCGATCCTCGTAGCGGTAATGAATCGTTACGAACACTAATCGGACAATTGGATTAGATTCTTCATGGTCAAAAGTAAAGTCGTTTTTTTTTCCCCCAAAGAACTCCCCTGAGGAATCCTCGGAAATGTCGATTAGTTTCCCTTCCGCCATTGTCAATGCGCGCCCCTGGTCTCAGGTAGTGCTCGAGGCAAATACCGAAAAATCTAGCAAGTGGCACGTAAAATGGACCCGATTATCGAGGGTGGTCTCATTGTATGGACGGCTCTTCAGTGACAGTGATACCCCATTGTCGGGTTGTCACAGTACGTAGTTATTCCGTTACTGTTTCGCGACGACAATCCGGATCGGCCCGGACCCCCGAGTACTTCGATAATTACCTCCTTACACATTTTTTTTCGCCCCCTTTTCCAGCTCAACAGTCGTTAAACGCTCCGGAAGATCCTGCGTAAACCTTTCAAACTCATGGCCTTGAAAAGCTTGAGGTCTTTTCCTTTTCTATCCGATCTCAACGTTTCTCCTTCGCTCGATCTGATAATGCTGCCTCTTCTTTCACCAAACCCGAAAAGCCAGCGTCGAAAAACCTACACTGGCCATATGGCAAGTTCAGAAGGACAAGAAAGAAGTGGACGAGGCCGATCGGCAATGATAAAGAATACTACTGAGGTCGGTCTTGGACTCGAAATCGCAACCAAAGCACCAATGATACTCATAGCGGCTATAAATTTGCCGGCTGAAGCAATTTATTATTCAGCAGTGCGCGAGACGATTTTGTCGGCGGAGAAAAGTTGAAAAGTTTTTAAGTTGAAAAGGTGCTCCAAGTTACTTCATCCAGGAGAGGATATCATTTTGAAAAAATAGAGCAGTGTTCTAGCTTTAAAATGGTTTACTACTGAAAACCATGTAGGCAAATAACAGTTGCGTGTTTCGATTTCATCTATCATTCATCGAGCTTTGGCGACATTAAATAATATCAACTGCTCCAACCCTATTTTTTCTCTCAACCCCTCCCCCTTTCCCCTGCACGTTTTACTCGAAAACTCTAGTACCTTACACTGTAATTAGTTTTGCACACAAATGCTTTACCGTGTAACTTTTCATATCCCTCAAGTCCGTCCACTCTATTTGTATCCTGCATGTAACCTATTAAATAATTCACCTGGAAACGAAGGAAACGAAAAATTGGAGGAAAAAGGAGAAAGTGACAGTGTCTCAAGTTCTACGATCGTGACCGAATCATAGCAAAATATGGATTATCCCGAGTTCAGTTTGTATAAGATAAATCAACGTTTGAATTGTTTAATTGGCCAATGGCCTTATCAAGATCGTAAAACAAACTTCATTTTGTTTTCTGTAATCAATACAGTTATAATCACCTGCTTAATTTCTCAGGTTTTAAATAGAAATGTTTACACATCGAATTACAGGAAATTCTTCAAAGCTTCGATTTTATTGGTTTTATTTGTTGTCACATATTTAGATAATCAGAGCTATCAAAACAAATTTTGATCGAAATATTTTAATGGATATGTCACCAATCTTTACCGTCATGAGTGGGCTTGTGTTGGTTTCATGTTTTAATTATAACAACCTTAATGTCGTACGTAACGTATTATTAATATTGAGAAACACGTATCTTGTGAAATCCGATTTGAAAAACCCGATTTGTTCGTTTTCGTAGCTTAGAGATATATGTGAAAATATAAAGGAAGATTGGTGCTCCGAAAGAAGTAAGGAAGAGACAAAAATAAAGTTAAAATATGCAAAAATTGGGCAAGGCTTTTCTAGAATCGTCATACGTAAGATCACTTTTGATTCATCATTTGTTGTTTTCAATTTCTCGTGTAAACTGAATGTTTTTTATTCTTCCGGCAGGTTTTTACGTTTTAATGTTAATATGTTTTGCCTTACTCTGCTTCACGTACTCGGATATCCTCGATATTATCATTCCACTTAACGAATCACACCCGCGCGTCTTCATGTTCGAGTTTGACTATTTGATTGATCCAGATAAGAACTTTTACTTTTTAGGTTGTGTTATTTGCTGTAATGTGTTCATGTCAGCAACCTTTGGCGTAGGAACTATGTGCATGTGGGTGGTACACATGCAACACATTTGTGGTATGTTTGCGGTCATAGGGTAAATGTTACTTCAAAATTTCTTCAGACCATCCATCTCACAATCTTAATAGATCAGTTAATCAATGTTAAATAAATTTCCACAAATTATTAACAGTTATCGTCTTCAGAATCCAGTGCCTGATTTGATTATCAAAAATAATCAATTTATCAAAGCGAGTGACATTTATTTTTATTCTCTCTGCTTATGTATTAAACGACAAGTAAAAGCTTTCGAGTGCGTATAAAAAATTCATGTGAAAAATACCAGATTTACGTTACTACTCGTTAATTAATAACTTTATAGATTTATGAGCTTACTCGAAAGATACATTGCTCCATCATTCGCAATTATTTTGATTATTTCTGTATTTATAACAGCCCCTACATTCTACATTATATCAGATTTTAACGTAAGCAATTAAACTTGAAAAGAATACACGTGCGCTATTTTCACTACTCCAATTAATTTGATTATTATTATTGTTGCACAGGGCGTACAATATAGGGTTGTAATACAATTGCTTATGTCGATTGGATTTTTTTTCATTGTTTCGTACTTGGGTCAAAAAGTGATAGACATAAGCTTTCAAACAGCAGACCAGTGGTGAGTTCACCTGCTCGAATGATTAATGAATAAGAAGGAATAGTCGCAGAAGCCAGCATCCAAAAAAATAACACACGCTGTATTTCTCTTAAATATTTTAGCTACTTCGGTCTCTGGTATTACAGCTCAAACAAAGTGCAAAAAATAATCCCAATTATCATAAATCGTTGTAAGAAACCGTGTGTGCTTACATGTTACAATTTGTACTCTTTATCGTTCGATGTATTTCGCATGGTAAGAAATATCTGATATTTACAAGCATTAATTTTTCGTGGACAGATATTTCTCTAACGCTGTCATATCCTTTATTTGTTTTTTTTAGGTAATGCATGCAGGTTTCTCCTATCTCATGGTACTTAAGAACATAAGTTAAAATTATTTTCAATCAACGTTTAATGAGAAATGTCGTATGTTCTATGTATCATTGCGTTTAAGCACTTAGAAGTAATATACGTTTGTGAAAATAATTTAAAAAAATGAGTATACGTGTCTCGCAATAATTTTGTATGCGCGTTCGTAAGATTCGTGTATCGTTTTCTTTTCACATTTACGCAATTGACTTGGAGAATAGAGAGAGAGAGAGGTTAGAGCGTGAAATTCTCTCGATCCAAGTAGACATGAATTTAAAAGAATCTCAGAGTTGTCTGTCAAAACAGTGAATGGTCAGAAATAAATGGTTTTGTTTGTGGAAAAGCGACGCACTACCGCCAGTACTTACCGTGACAGTGCTCTTTCTCTTTTTCCTCTGCTCTAGCCTTCTCCTCTTCCCTCCCACCCCTTTCCGTCTGACCCACCTCGTCTTTGTCTCTACAAGCGAAATCCAATTTGCATGAACTGCAGCTAGCACGGACGAGGTAATTGGTACACAGTAGGGATTAGGGCCATGGCAAGACGACGGATATGCGCGCACTTGATCCTGTCCGCATAGTCCGGACTTACCCGTACCGTTCAAAGGATCCCCAGGAGTCGAAAACTTGACGCCACGCTTCTGCGCGCGATCCGCATTTTTACCTTTGAAAATCGAAGTGGCATTGTCGATCCGCCTAGTTTCCTCTCTCGCCCTTCCCAAAAACCTTCAGAGCTACCAATTTGTCCAAATTGTCGCCAATCCGCCTCGCGTTCCTCGATCAAACGGCAGAAATCAGAGTCACGGCGAAATACAATTAAGAGCCAGTCTGCCGGCCAAGTAGCCCGGCTAATTTAAGTTTCGCGTAAAAGCACTGATAATCAAGAAAGTATTCGCCGGAACAAAGGCAAATCTTTTGAGGCATCAGCAGTGAGAGCCAGGTTGCATCCTCGTGCTTATGGTGTGGGGGACAGAAGAAGAAGAGGAGGAGGAGGAGGAGGAGGAGGATGGCGAGGGAAGCGAGGGGGAGGAGGAAGAAGAGAGAACACGCGCAAGTTAGAGAAGGCAAAAGAAGCAGGAGGCTCGCATAAATACGTACGCGACGCAACAAAAAGCCACAAAGGGCCGCGCTTGCGGTAGATACGATCTTGCGGCATGCAGATACGAGCATACTAATCTCTCTGAGAGGTCTCCTCGAGGAAACCGCGTCCTTTTGTTGTATCTCCGTCTATGAAATATATCGGGACTCGCTGGACGTCCGACACGCTCGACGATTCAATATCGTTTCGACTCTCGGAATATCCGAGCTGATTTTTCCAGCGATCGGCCGATTCCCCCCTCTAGGACTAGCGCAGCTTCGACAAAGCCAAGGGATTTTTCTATTATCTTTTCCGAGCGAGTTGCGACTCCTCGCAGTACCGCCCATATCGTTCCTATCGTCCTGCTCTCCCTCCGTCTCTCTCTCTCTCTCTCTCTCTCTCTCTCTCTCTCTCTATCTCTCTCTCTCTCTCTCTCTCTCTCTCTCTCTCTATCTCTCTCTCTCTCTCTCCTCATGCATATCGTCCACTGCACCGTCGTTTGTCCTGGTTCGCCGTAATTCCAAAGATAAAAATGTTTATTCCCTAGTTCGCCTCAAGATTCCCACCAAAAATCCACCCCTTCCCGTCCTGCCTTGATTACCGCGAGATTCGTCGAAGCTCTTCCTTTCTCATCCAAGGCGTCATTTTTCTCAGGGTCCTTCCGGAAGGGGTGGGAGTAGATGTATCAGTTAATTTGCAGTGTTTGCATCTCGATACAAGATAAAGCGGCACTTTAGGGGCGGCTGCGGCAATTTCAATCTCGCTACGGCAATCCAATCATGTAAATCAGGTCTGGCATTATTAGTGGCGGCAATCGAACTCTCGGAGAGCATTTGGAAGGGTTGCCACCACCGGTGGTAGCTGTCCACCGCCCCCGGCCGAACGGATAGCATGGGTGCATCCGACTAATCCAGGGTTTACCTAATCGCGTACCCCCTTCGTACTACCTCCTAACGCGACTCGGCAATTCCACTCGCCGTTCGTAAAGCGGCTTACCGCCACGACCCTTCCGACTCTTGCTGGAACATCCCTCCTTACTCCAACATCAGTCGAAATCGACGACGAAGCTTCATCCCCTATCGATTCCACCATCGATACGATACTCCTCGCTCACCGAATTCTCGTCCACCGCGAGATGCTCGCTAAAATTATCGCTGCTTTCCATCGCGAATTCTGCATCGATCTTCCTCACCCCCCGACGCCTCAATTCGCTTCTTTTTTCGTGAAAATTATCCACTTTGAGATAGTTTCGCGATTGTACCCTCATCGCCATCGAATGTCGCACGAAGGAAACGCAAACTACACGGGGCCAACCTCAAACCGCCGTAAATGCGGTTTAATCGTGTGGCCGTTATCGCATTCGCGTCGTCGGAAAGGGATGAAAATATGACCGCAAACCACCTTGGTGGTGACTCGGTTTCTCGACGATGGCCCACCACTCGATTGGCTCGCGGACTATCCGGTGTGCCGATTCTTCCCGTTCCTCGGGCTTCGATGAAAAAGTATCGGTTGAAAGATGGAAAATCAATCGAGTGATTGTTAGAGGGAGGCGGGGGAGGGGGGGAATAATGGAACACGGGGGGTTGGTGGGATCGGACGAAAGTGTAAGCCGCATAATCCCACGTGAAATACCGTGTTAGATTGAGAAGTTTGCTGGGCACACCCGAGGACATCGGGGACATCGATTATTCGTGGGAAACCACCGGCGTTAATCGTTTAAACTCCGTTCCGGACCGGCGGAGAATCCACGCCAGGTACGCGTGCACGTGTGGCGACCACCATTCCCCACCACTCCGGAAACCACGAAACTACGCGCACTCGTGCTTTTACGGGATTTCCTCTTCCGCAAGCCAAGAGTCTCGGCTGCCTGCCAGAAAACCGGCACACGGTACCGGGCCATCGGGAAAAATCTATTGGTCGATTACGATAATCGCTTTCTCGGGGCTTTTCTCCCGACAAGCTAAATAGAACCAGTCTCGCGAAAGTAACATGGATATTTACCGGGAAACCCGATTCCATCTTCTTGAGGATGGGAGGGAGGGAACGGGAGGATGACGGGTGTCTCCTCGTTCCTTATCAGCTTTGCAAATAGTTGAACGACCGATAAGAAAACGGAAGGCTAAGAAAGGAGAGGAGAGGAGAGGAGAGGAGAGGAGAGGAGAGGAGACGAGACGAAACGAGACGAGACGAGACGAGACGAGACGAGAGTTTTATTAAGATATCTCGGCCGAGGTGAAACTCCGTGGAAACGGGGAGATTCTTATGTAAGACAATTTGCTCGGGGTTTTTCCCTCGGTATTGGAATAGCAAGTCGTGTCCGCTCTCCCACGATCGCACGTGTAAGAAATAGCTGAAAACACGAATTCACTCTCTCGGCAAGTGGCTAACGAAATCGGGCGGCCACTGACTCTCACCGGGTCGACGTTTACGAACTAATGGAAGAGCTTGATGGCAATGTCTTGTCGCGTTGCGGCTGGACGAAGCCACCTGCGACTAGTCAGACGCCGGCAAAATGCGAGCCGAGCTGATTTACATCCGCGCGCACCTTCGGCTAACAGCTTTCTGGAACAAGCGTACCTCTAATTACATACCTTGCGAAAGCTCGTCCGGTCGGGGTTTGTTCCACTAAAATCGTGGTATCCCCAAGTCACTCAAAATCCTATTTCGCGAGATCTCGCCGAATCCGACAAGTCTCTTTTACGGACCATCCGCTACTCCCATTGAGTAAATTAATCCGACGTCTACGAAAATCGTTCTATTTCATGTACCTGGTGTCTACCTCTCCCTGACTCCTCTTCCCTCTCGACTATCCTCGCAGACGTCTTCAACTTTTTAATAAGATTTCATTCAGGTACTTACGTTGGTGTGTGCGCGCGTGTGCGAATGTAGCGCGCGACGTTATCAAATATTTAGCGAATTTTCACGAATTTCTCGACTTCTTTAATAATTCCTCGGACAAAGCGCAGTACGGACAAATGTAATTTTTCAGCCACCCGGTTACACGTTCCGGATTTAATCGGCGTATCTCGACGAGGTCTATTCTAGTATCAGGCGAGTCTCGAAGGGTACGGAGAGGAGAGTAGTCGCGCTTCTCTCGGGTTGGAGAATCCAGCAAGTCGAGTATTACCGGTCTAGAGATCCTGAAAGTTTTCGGATAACAGCATCGGGGACACGAGTGTCCAGGTACAGCCGGGGACAGATACCACCGCGCCAGTCCCCGAGTCTACTCTTACTCGGTATACGCTTGGCGTGTCCCTCAGCGACGTCAGGGACTCCGTATCTGTCCTCGGCTGTACATTAGCGCTTTACGCGGTATCTGGAGTGGAAATCGAGCGGGAGATTAAAGAGCTGGCTGTAGGATAAAAATCTCCGTGCAGTCACAGCTCGTTTGCGCGCGATATCTCGGGCGATTTCGGTTACAGCTCGTTTGCGCGAGTAGACAAGCAGCAGTAGCACACGCGGCGCGATTCTTATTATTTCCCCGAAGGAGGAAGCGGTGTTTCAATCGCACGGCTGCTTTCGCCGATTGAAATTGCAGGCTCGATGGCACCACGATACCATTGTGATCTTTCAGATTCCCGGAGATATCGAATGGCCAAGTGGTAGGTGTGGGTGTCCGAGTCAGGGGGGAGGGTGACGTGTCCGCCAATTGAATTTCGCGCTGCGACTGTCCGCCCACGCACGCCAGCGTGCTGTATCGCCAGCGGCAAGGCGGACAACAAACCGGGGGACGGTGAGGGGTGAATTCGATTTCGCGCCCCCTTTCGATCATTCCTCCAATGACCCTGTCAAGGCGAAGCTTGCCTCGTCGTGACAGACGTAACAGTAACAGGGATAGATCATTATTTGGAGTAGCGAGGAATAAGGCGAAGAAAACAAGGCGAAGGAATGGCGGCGAGGTATGCCGAGATACCGTAGGCTCGTCTCACCCGTGCTTACCCGGCGTGCAAGTGGCATTATTACAAGTGAAAGGAATGGCAGGAGAGCGAAAAGAGAGCGGATAAATCATAAAGCACACGCGGAGATCCTCCGCGCTATGCTAATGACAGTGTCCGTGCATCCTGTCCCTTCCCACCCTTCTCCATTCTTTCGCGAGGCGCGAAACTTCAGGCTGCCACGCTGGAAGATCGTTGCTCTTTTTACGAGTCTCCCGGCACTCCTACCGGATGAAATCGCAGGAAATGAGCTGTTTTTCCCCGCCTCGCTCCTTCCTCGCGGTCTGGTCGGCGCGCGAAAATCCTCGAATCCACCGGCCCGACCGACCCCCCTCGCCGATAGCCACCCGGATAACAAAATTCCCGCGAGATCAACGTGGAGTTCGTTGGCGAGTGACGCGCGATCGGAGCCGGCGATCGACGAGACACGCGCCATCGAGCACGCGCCGATGGATCGACATCTCGACGGCGCGCACGTGACTGGAGACTCGTTACTCGACATCCTCCCACCTCCTCGGACGTCGGAAGACACGCGCCCCTCGTCCTCAGTTTTCCTGGAAGCGACTATCGACGCATCGAATCGGGAATGCGTGGATCGCTCGGTGAAATCTTTCCTTCCCCCCACCCCCCTCTCCTGCAAAGATGCGATTTTCCGAGAGGGTGCGATCTCGCCCCCAGACTCTTCCGGTTTGTTCGGATCGTTTCGACCGTTTCGTCGTCGGCTAAGCAGAGTTTGGTCATTGCCGAGGATAGGCGGGGGAAGGGGGTGAGGCAGAAGGACGAGGTGAAAAATTTGCGCCGGGTCCTTGAGAGAGCGCGCATACCAGCGGAAGGCTCGGGTCCCACGGGAGTCTGGAGGTGAATCCGACGCTGGACAACGCCGACCACTAAATATTGTGTTCGCGCAGAGAATACAGCTCTTTGGACACGTGTAAGTGGGGCCGCGAGATTCCGTATGAGCAGATCGGCCCGGCGATTATACGCTAATTTAACGCAAATTCCTTACCGGAGATATCTGTATCGGTCGCATACATCAGCGCCCGCGGTAGCAGCCCCGTATTCCGCGGACGCTACCACTCTCAACTTTAATCAGTGTCCACCGTTGGCGACGAAGCCGACAACGACAACTACAACGGGAAACATCTACATAGCCACAGACCACACGAACCACCAGTTCTCGCAGTACCGACGAAATTCGCCTTTGAGCATCCGCCAGATCACATACCGATCAATACCATTGATATCCGGCAAGAAAGAAGAGAGAGAGAGAGAGAGAGAGGGGGGGGAGTTCCGGATGTCACGGAGAGAGCATCGAACAGTCCATTGAGAATCGGTATGCCGGTGTAGTAAATTTTTCGGGTAAAGTTCACTGTGAGAAAAGAGAGGTGATGGGAAGGGGGGGGGGGTTGGAACGGATGCTACCGTGCACCAGAAGCGAGGGGCGAGGAAGCCGCGGGAGCGAAGATATATCACGGTGTCGGGCGACATACCATTCTTTTGCGGAGGCAGCGCAGCGTTCGCAAATTAAGGAGCGCCAAAGTCCGCGGCGCTGCGCAGAGAGCGCCAGAGCGCTATCGCGCTTCATAAAACTTCGTTAGCATCCGGAAAGTAGACGTGGCCGTTGGCACCGCTATAGCCAACGGCACATAAGCGCTGATGGCCTCGCGGGTCCACCGTAAAAATTCATTTTCCACCTCGACCAACTCGCACCACCCCCCACCGCCATCCCCCATCGCCAGCTCTGCCTTTCTCTAATTTCCGGATTTCTCCGTCTTTTGCAGCGGAGCGCGTATCAACCCCATCCCGTAACGCGCTACCTTGTCGCGGCTGAACTCTCTTCGTCCTTTTGCCCCCTGGCCGAGCCGCGGCGACGACGACTCTTAATTATTTCCTCGCCGGCCAGCGCGCGCTCTGCTTCCATTTGCAGCTCTCGGAATAAGGCTGGCGTTCTCACTTGACCAGCGGACACACGAGTATAAATAATGTCCGTGTCACGCTTGTTACGCAACAACCCTCCACCACCACCACCACCCTTCTGATTCCAAACCCATGGAGATCTTGACGAGAGCTCGTCCCCGAGGCGGATTTTCTCGCGGACGGTTCTGTTCGCGCGGGGAGGAAATCGACTCGTGGCAGGATGACGCCCCGGGGAACATAGACGCAAGTGCGCGGCAGTGCCTCCTGGAGCGGCGGTATCCTGTCGAGGGCCAGTGTCCTGGCGCCACGTGCTTCCAGTAAAACCGAGCGGAAGTGGCCGCGTCCTCCGTGCGTCGCTCGTTAATTTGCAGCGATGCGAGCGCGGACTATGGTGAACATAGGGGCTGGCCGGTACCACCGGCTGCTCGACCGTTCGTTTGGTTTATTCTGCGGGTGGCTGCACACGCGCGCGAGCGCATGCAACGAGGACGCGCCGGGGAAGCTCCCACAACCTCCCTCTCCCCGCCTCTCTCCCGTTCTCCTTCTCCGCCTCCTCGTCATTAGGTAGCCTCGTTAGGATCACAGTTTTTCCCCGCTAATGAGCCACCCTGCTACTACTCGCATCTCCGACCTGCGGATGCCCAGCGGCTATCAGCTAATCACTTGCACGGCAGCGCCGTACGACACTTTTTTTAATCCCACGGACTTAACGAAATTATAATCCACCTACATCCAGCAGCAGGACTGTCGCGCAAAAAATCCGTGTCGAGCTTGTTCAAGGAGTCCGAGCTGTTGTCGGGGGTTAATTTCTCGTGTCGCTCGTCTTCCACCCTCGGCGGACGTGTCCTCTTGCTCCGCCGGTGCGTTTCCTCGAGTCTACCCCTCCTTGCCTCTCCCCTCGCCTGCGCTCGACCAGTCTCTCCTCCCTCTTTTTCTCTCTTTTTCGCGAAAGTTTCACCCGCGTTGCTTGCCGAAGAGTCTCGGAAATTTCCAGGAAGCCGCTCTGCTTCGAAATTTCGCGCCGAGCTTCCGGGAGGGGCGGGAGGAGGGTGGTTCTGGTGGTGGTCCGTTTTCGCGCGAATCGTGGCGAGTGCCGTCCGACGTTCGCCATTCATCGCAGTCATCTCGAGCCGCCCGGTCGCCGGCTTAATTCGCGAATATTTCATCAAGGCGTGCCTCTGAAAATACGCTACAGCTGCTCGCAGCGTGTCTACACCGCGACGCTTCGCCGAAAACCCACCGATGCCGAGACGCGGATTCCGCTTGCTTGTCCGGGACGTGCTACAGCCTTGCAACCATCGATCGCCCCTGACACCTCCCAGCCTGACCGCCCGCTCCAGCTTCTTCCTCGGTCGCGCCCACGTTCAATGAACCTGAGAACCCAGTGCGGCGCTCCCTCGCGAGGAACTTTGCTCTTTCGGCGCGACCGCGAGCGGAACTTCCAGGGAGAGCCTGGAAGAACTACCGGTGTCCCGGGAACGGAATCGTCGTCCACCACTCTCCCCACACACCCACTGACGAGCATTTCATTTTTCATTTTTCAGACCGCTCTACACTGGGCCGCCAAGCATGGTGATGAAAACATCGTTAAGTTAATAGCGGGTACATACGGAGATCATATCAAAAGCGTCAATGAAATCACGGTAAGTTCCACGCGTTTCGCGTCTCTTCTCTCGGATTTATCATTATCATATCTCTAATTAAGCGAGCAATAAAATCGCCGGGCTCGCGGCTATTTTCTAAGAGCCTAACGTGGAAATGGTGCCGATGGAGAAGCTTAATGGTATCGCGAGACGCGATGATTACAGCGACTCCATTTCCATGCACAATGCGATGAGTTATGGCGAGAAAATGGTATTAGATTTATCGACGCCATAAGGTGCCATGGCAATCGAGGGAGGAGGGCACGTCCCGCGTAATAGCCATGGCACTCGATATATCACGATATATTAACCATTTTATCGACTTGGCCATCGTTTCATTCGACTCTAAACTCTGTCTATTTTTTTCATGTTACTTCCACCACCCTGCGACGCTGGCCTTGCAGAATGGGGTAAGTAAAATGAACAAGAATTGCGACCCTCCTCCTCCTCCTCCCTTTAGCCGCAGTTTTACCCGCTAGTCGTCGGGCTCGTTCGTTTTTCGTGGAGGGACAAGAGAAGAGAGGAGAGGAGAGGAGAGGAGGGTTGAGTTTCGTTAGATTTTAATGCGCGCAATGCACATAATGGTTAAACGGGACAGCGATAACTGTCACGACAGCGAATAATTCAGCGTGTAAGGGAACTGCATTTACGTGCGTTGGAAGGAGCGACAGGGAGGAGGACAGGAGGATAGTGAGGGAAAAGAAAGAACGAAGGGAGACGCGTATACATTACGAGTATCGTAATAGGAAGGAGGGAAAGAGAACGAGAGCAGTCGAGGCGCACCGAGAAACGGTCAGATAGGATCAGATGTGTGTGGTCCAGCGCTTTGCTCTTTGTAAGACTTCTACGAGAGCGAGTATAGAACTTGGGAGAGAGAGAGAGAGAGAGAGAGAGAGAGAGAGAGAGAGAGAGAGAGAAAAAGAGACGAGAACAGACATTGCTCGTTAGCGGCTCGCGACAAACAGCGCGCACCGACTGCCGCCGCTTTTGCGATATGGAACCCTCGTACTTTGTAAAGCGAGATACCTCCGAGTAGTGGCGGATTACTTAACCTTCAATTTACAGATTGCCGGATCGGCCCGATTTATCTGACAAGTTGATGTTACCTCCGCTGAATCAATTTTCAGCAAAGCATCGATCTCGAAATACCAATTAAAATACGTCTCTCTCCATTTTTCTTTCATCTCGTTGGAGCCATTCCAATCTTCGAGTGGTTCCCTTATAAAGTTACAGAAGAACGAGGAAAATGGCGAGGGTAAAAGTTCGCGTTATGTTATTTTGAAAGTGTTCTCCGGCTCCTCGCAGGATTCCCGTGGTTTTTCTTTTCTTTTTTTCTGTCTCTCGTTCCCCGCCACCCCTCTCGAGCAGATCGAGCAGCGCTCGATATTCGGCGCTCGCCTCTCATGTAAATCGGCTAATTCCGCTCGGTACACATTAATTATCTTGTTGCACATACATACGTATATGCACGGCGAAGGACCGCATTCCCCGCGCCCAATTACCCAGGAAAATGCTGCCAGTCCTCCGGCTCGGTCTCTCCCTTTCTCTCTCTCTCTCTCTGGAATTTAACAATTCTCTCGAAAAGATAACTATCGCTCTCGCTTTCTCTCTCACCGCCAGATTTTATCGGGAGTAATAAGTTCGAGGTCAGCCCAACGGAGGCCCTGGCAATTACAATTTGCATCGTTCGCAGCATGTTTCAGTCGAACAATTTCCGAATCGAGGCGACGGAGATTCCGCGAGAATGAAAAGCTCCGGTGAGAAGACGCGTTTCGGCGGGAGCATTTTCTTCGGCTACAAATAGCGATTGAATAATGGAGAAAGCGATATAATTTATCGTTGGAGAGTAAAAAGAAGCGGCGGTTATTCACCGCTTAGTACTCTCGAATGTGTTGCCCCGGTTGCAACGGGGTATTCGTGTATACAGCGTCGTAAGTAGCTAATCCACTCCCGGATGGATCCATCGTCGAGTCCACGGTCTTTTTTCCTTGCCAGTGGCTTTGCTACCAGACGCTGGATCCGTGGCACGGAATAATCTGTCACCGGCACCACTCCGCCGCCACTTTTCTGCGGCTTATCCCCGCAGCAGCTCGTCCCTAATCCCACCTAACATAAAAAAAAAGCTGAAAGATCAACTCCCAGATTTTCCGCTTACCCGGGAAATCCAGTTTTAGTTAGATTCCCTATGAAAATGCTACAAACTATCCACCCCCTCCCCTCCCCTCCCCATCCCTCTTCACTCCTCCCCCTTTCTCATCCATCCATCCATCCTCCGAACTAGCATCAAAGGGCGAAGAGACCAGGGTGAGGGGGGGGGGGAGCGATATTTATTTAATTATAGCAAGTGTCAGAGGAACTCCCTCCTTCCCCCTCGATCCGAGTCGTGTCAGCGGTTTTTTATTTCCACTCGGACAAGCCCGTGGGGATAAGGAGCTCTCGGGCTGATACGGAAAGATTGCGTGCGAGGAGAAACGATTTTAGTCGATATTAATCCTTTTTAATGCCGGATAGGTATTCGGTTCTTTCTTTTCTGTCTGGATCTCTGCGAAGTGTAGCGGTAGCAGCAGCTCGTAGTTAGGAGCGTAATCCGTCAACGGGACTTCTTCCGTCGTAGTTTTCTACGGCTTATCTTGGCATCGAGCTGCGTTTAATCCGCGCAAAAAAGGTCGAGTGCCCTCCGCGCGGACCGTAAGCCGCCCGTGTGGCGCCTGCATCCTTGCCAGGCTCACAGGACTCCACGACAATGCTGATCCCACCGGTAACCTTTCTCGGATACCGGATGTTCGCGTCGCAAACCAGCCGTCTCTTTATAAAGCAATCCTTTCCTTTCCTCTCCTTTCCTCTCCGCTCGTTTTCATTCGCCATTTTATCACGCTCGCTTCAACCGGTGCCACTGCAACCCCGTCCTTCCGTCCATCGTCTTATTTTCTCTTCCGCCATTTCGCGTCAACATTATGTTTTGTGCCCGAGAGAGTTTCTGCGGAACTGATCGAGCCGGATGAACCCGGGAAAGACATCTGGGATTCCTGACTGTGTATTCCGTGTGCTCGGTGATTCCCCGGTAAGCAAAACCGCCCCTGGGGGTGGAACCGGTATGATTTAACGCTTCGTAAGGGCGCGTGCGAGCGAGCGAGCCAATCTGGAGAAATATTAAATTTGAAAATCGTCATCGGTGATATACGCTTGCATGATATTGGTGGCCGGCAGCTGTCCTGTTCCCAAGCTTCCTACGGGGGGGGGGGGTAGACGGTGAGCAAGATAGAGAAGGAGGGAAACCCGGGAAATGTATGAGAAGACTGAAAGACGCGGTGTGAGGAAAACAGGGAAATCGGAAAAGAGGAAGGGACGCGATATTGTCTCGGTGACTCCGGTGCCAGGACAATGCTACTTTAAAATATTGTCGAAAGTATAAAAAGATGGTCCGTGTGCGAGCGCGGAAGGGTGAGAGAGGGTGTCGCGCCACTTGTCGCGAGGACACACGTGTCGCATACTATTGGACTCGGAAAAGGGTGACACTCGCGGCACCCTCATACGTGCCATTTTCCTCTATTTCATATAGATTTAAAATATATGGGTGCGTGTGTGTATGTACAATATATTGTATATGTGTGTTCATACATGCACGCGCACACGCGCATGTGTTGGGCTCATGTATAGGTCGTAACTCGCACGCACATATAAGCGTTGAGACTTTAAAGTGAAATAAATTAGAGAGTTCGGTAGTAGTGAGGGGTGACTTTCTACCCTTTTTTGCTAGGGTGGTCCATTCGAAGGGTAGTAGGGTAGTTTTGATTATGCCAAAGTGACTGTGAATAGCGGTCTCCGCACATTTGTCGCTACCGTTTATTGCGGGCTCCGATTATGCGGATCATATAACAGCCGTCAAATGAACGAGAATAATATCACTTCTTCATTATTCACTATCGCATTCACTCTAAATCGTTTCTTTTTCTTTGTCTTTTGTTTTCTATAAAAGTTGTCACTTTATGTTTAGGGATACACACCTCTTCATATTGCCATGCAATTTAACCATGAGAATATCTTCAACTTATTAGTTCAAGTCTACGGTAAATTATTAAGCAACTCTTCTACTATTGATCTATTCGGGTTAAATGAAAATTATCGTAATATTTTTAAGGAGCCAATCAGGATATTCGAGATTACAGCGGGAAGAAGCCTCGACAATATTTGACCTCTCAAGAAGCTGCTGTTAGCCAAGATACCATTCGAAGTAAGTATTTTAATCAGCTGACATTCGAAATTCTCTAATTATACTTACGAATTTATATTAAAACGTCTGAAAACAAAGTTTATATTATTTTGCTTTTGACTGGTAATATTCGACAATTAATTTTGATGTAAGTATGCGCAAATCTTTATTTTAAGCTTTAACTTTTTAAAGAGAGAATTCACTCTTAACGAACAAATACGCTTATATTAATAATCAATGTTTATTTTGTTATCTTATAAGAGCTTTAAGCTACATCCCTATAGTACATTTAACATAATCCTAATGTAATACAATCGTTGTATATATTTGATATTTTATACACATTCGTTTATTGCGTATTTTGCTTAAACTAAAGTAAATTGCTTACTTAGGCTGTGCTTTTTTTCTATTTTTCTGTGTAGAAAGTTTAAATTGTACTTCCACACTATAAAATTTCTAAGAATTTTTATGCGCTTAAATAGTGAAAATAGAATAGACTTTAAAGCATGTTGTTTCAGTAGCTTCTTTAATTGGTGATTGTAAGGTTTTGGAAATTTATTGGTGAGTAGTTTGCAGTTCTGGAAATATTCTTTTGTTGTAGGATTTTCTCCTCTTGAAACGCTAAGGCAATTTGGGAAGAAAGCGTTTTCTAAGGTAGTAAAGTGCTTTTGTTGCATATTTAATAAAGTAGGCCTACTTTAACGTAATGTATGAACATCATTTTTTTAGCGAAATTGAAAAGTTCAAATAACTTTGTTTCTCTTTTATTAAAATAATTAAATTTGTTATAAAAACACATTTTTTTTAGCTAATCTCTAATTGATCAATAGCTAAAACAAAAATAATGATAAACATGAAACGAAATTAGAGAAATAATAATTATTTTGAACTTAAAGATTTCTAATAACTCAAAAATATCATATTCATAAGCTTTCACTTACTTAATTTAGTTGTTAAGTTAATAATCCATTTTATACATTGTAGTTTAAAACTTTTATCAGAAGTAAATCATAATGAAATAACATTTGTTTATAAAAGCATCTAAACAAATATTATTAACAAGATAGCAAAATATATTTCTTGCTTTGCATTACCAATTGCTTACGGAATTGCACAACTAGATTAAGTGCCTATATCATTAACAATCAATACGTATACAATGATGCTAGTTTAATAAATAGTAGAATCTCAATAAGTCAATTGGTACTGGCTTATAATTATTGATAAATCTTACGTTTGATTTTACTTTATTTCAGAAATAAAAGCAAGGAAAAAACATGCAGGTAAGAATATCTATTGAAGTAATAATAAAATATTTTGACATAAATTAATTATAGGGTATAAAACATTAGTAAAAATGCATAAATGTTGCAGTATAATTTCATAGAATTAATTTTTCATTGCAAAGTAACACGATAATCGATTATCTGTACAGAGAAAGACCTTGGGTTTCTACGAATTGGTTCCTTGAACGTACGCGTGAAACGTACCACAGAAGCCTTCAGTCAATTCTTAGGTGTAGCTAGTAGCAGTAACAGCAATAGCAACAGTAACAGTAACAGCAGCAGCAACAACAATAATGATAAAATTCACAAAAATTGGGGATCAGCTGATAATGTTCAAGTACGATAAAACACAGTCATGATAATTGGATATACATTATACAAAGTGTAACAATGATGCTAATAGAAATTTTAAAGGGTTGTAGAGGGAGTGATTCTAGGACGATTTTTCGTTTACCACATTTTAATCTGAAGCTTGGTTTTTGAGATATTTAATAAAGGTGCTATTATATATATTTATTAATAATAAAGCTTCAGATTAAAATGTGGTAAATGAAAAATCCTCTTAGAATCATTCCCTCTGCAACCCCTTAAAATTTCTACTAACATCATTGTTACACCCTGTATATACTTTAAACATGCTTAAATATGTTTATTTAATTAGTTAATGGGTGGTTAACTTAAATCTTTATTTAAAAGCTAGAACAGAAGATGATGCCACCCCCTAAATATGCTCCTATTAAAAAGCGACGAAGTAAAAAATGTCAAGATTTTGGTAACACGCGAATACATGCAGCTAGTCAACCTACCACTCCCATATTAGAAGGAAGAGTTGTTACGCGCCAACATCAAACAGTTCATCGACGACCAACGTCTGCAGCTGCAGTCAGTTGTACTATACCCGCTATTCAACAAAATGATTCTGATTCAGACACTGCTTGTGGCTTTGATTCTGCTTGGCGAGGTTCATCTCAACTATAGAAGCTTTCTATATTTATAGACACAATATAAACTTATATTTTCATTTGAATATTACCTGTATATATATATAAAAACATATGTATTGTATGAGTTAGTGGTATTTTAAATTCATAACTATCTTTTAAACATCGGTAATTCAATTCTTAATGCTAAAAAGCTTCTCTTTTATTTTAATAAGTAATCATATATTGAACTTTAAACATTTTACTTTCACACTAATTTCACATTATATTCAGATTCACTTTAATAAAAGTTTTTATACTATTTTTATTTGTGGACTAGAAAAATAAATATTTTATTTATCTATCTTAATACAAAAAATTTATAACAAAGCTCTATATTAAAAATTTTATACAAAGAAAAATACTGACAAACCAGGCACCACGTGAAAAATATTAAATATACATATTGATATTTTCTATAATACAAATTTGTGAATACTTTATAATAATTTGTACTTTTTACTTCATTTCTACACATATTACGCAAAAACTTTTAGAGAGAGAATAACAAATAATTTAAAAAAAAATCTTAAGTTATTTTTTTGTAAGTATTGATCTTTTTTCTCATGTTTTGAGTTAAATCACATTCATATTAATAACAAACTTTTAATAATTATAAAACAAAAATCGATTCTTACATCTCGCATCATATGTATAAACATATATATATATTTACATGTGCACATTTGTATATATGTATGTTTATTAAATATTAAAAACAATATTTTTTGGCTGAAAAACTTGTTTCCAATATAACTTTTCATATAATTATTTTAACCGAGAAACCATCTTTAACGTCAATTATATTCATACATTAGATTAGCATATTATCACTTTTCGATAAATAAAAATTTATAATAATATAATTTAAAAAATATGAATTTTAAACTTCACGTCAAGAATTGCGCTTTTAACATATCACTTGTTAATAAGACTAAAATTATTATTTAAAAACGCTTGAATAAATTTCCAGTAACAAATATTTTATTTATATCTAATGAACTGGAAATGGCACGGGCCTTTGATTGTTTATGACTATTAATTTCTGAGTATCCTATAAATATTGTAATAAATGTACATAAATACTATTCGTTAAGAATCATAATTTACAGTCTTAAAAAATATACAACAAATTTACAATAATCAACACAAAAACAATAAAGGTCATACTCGTTATATTAAAGCGGTAAGAACGATTCATCAGTCGAATTACTATCATCATTATTTGTTTCATCCGTAGTTGCTTCTAATGATGGTTGAGACGCGGTATTACTAGCAGCATCACTTGGTGCTTTTTTTTCGCGATTTACCGGTGACTTGGCATTTGCTTCACTCAATTGTGCAGGACATTCAAAATGTACACAATGAAAAACCTATAACATTTAGATTATTAAATAAAACAATCATTTTGCTATGCGCATGTTAGATAGAGGCAAAGAAATACCTCGTTTGCTGTGTTACGGGTCCCTACTATACGTATAAATACAACTGGTCTAGCTGGTTCAAAATGTAATGTTTGCCAAGAACGGCACGCTTCTGTTGATTTATCAATCACCAATTCCCAACTCCAAGAATTAGGGGACACTTCCACGTAATATGAATATGTTCTATCGTCACAATCCCATAACAGTAAACTAACAATTATAAGAAAAATAAATCGATCAGAATGCGAATTTATAAATGATATTGAGATTACAAAATTTTAATACAAACCGCATAGAATTTATCATATATGGTTGACCAAGCTGTATTAAAATTGCGCCAGATCCAAGTTGATGGCAAGTATAACCATTATCCCAATTATAATTTGATGTATCACCATTCAATAAAGCATTGCGTGATCTAAAAATTAGAAAATAATAAAGATAGTAATATTTTCATGTATGACTCATCCCTTAAATGATTTTTGATACAAACCTACTAACTCCTTCCGTAACATTTGCACTTCGTTCCATTGTTGCAACATTTTGCGTTGGAACGACAATTCCATTATGAAGCTTCTCCATATTGTCAGTATAGGATGCTTCAAAATGTACAACGTGGAATACCTTTAAAAATATCAATAAATAAGTAGAAATATATATAGTATAAATAAATAAAAATACCTTTTTTACCTTATTCACTGTATTATTAGTTCCAACAATACGGATGTAAAGAACCACCCTTGGCTCAAAATAAAGATATTGCCAGCTTCTACAGAAGTACTCTGAATGATCTATAACTCTAACCCAGTCTTTTTGATCTATAGAAACCTAATACAAAGTTACTATAATATAATATTTGAATTAAGCATACATCTACTATAAACCATATCAAATACTTGTATAATATGCATACATCAATATAGTAAGAATAAGAACGTAGATCTCTATCCCATAACAACATTAGGAAGTGATTTAAAATACACTGTGTTCCTAATTTTATTAAAATGCTATGGTCTTGAGATTCGGTTATAATATGCCTTGCATAACTGCAAAAGTTTTATTAAAGACTTATTCGAATATATTGCTAACTATATTCTATATAAACATTGAATTTCCTAAAAATTTAACTTACCCACGTTCCATATCATAATTACGTGTATCTCCATCTAATAAATAACTGCGCATTTCACCCTGGAGAACATTCGCTCCATGTCTTGCATGTGCCACATTTTCATTGACTAAAAGACGACCACGATAAGCTAATTCTGAGTCACGAGTTGCAGTACGTGCAGCAATAGCATCTAAAATTGCTTCAGAGGAAGCAAGACCTGTTGGCCTAACTATATTTAATAGATCCGTAATGTCTATTAAACTTAGTCTCACATTGCCTACATCACAAAATTTATACTGTGTTTTACAAATAATATTAAAATTATATAAATTTAAAAAAATATATTAAAAAACTCACTTAAAACGTCTTTAGCATTGACCTCAGGATTTGCTTTAACCCATGATTGTATGGCTAAGAATATATCAATTTCTGATGCATAAAAAGAATTTTGAGAAATAAGATCTTTTAATGCACCAGCACTAAGTAATAAAAAACTTTCGTGCCCTATGACATCAGAAGCATGTTTATCTATATATTTGTGACAAACTTTTGTCAAAGCATCTAATCTATATAAACGTGCAGCATCAAATATATAACAAGCATTCTTTATATTTAAAATTTCTGTTAGATAGTCAGAAATAGCAGTTTCCAGCTCTGAAAAACCATATTGGTGCACCAACCCAAGAGCGTCCAAAATTAGCTGCAAAGTTTTCTACTTAAAGTTGAAATTTATGTAAATTTAAAATTTATATTTTAAAAATATTTTTTCTAATAATATTTACTTCTTCACGATGATGTGTTAAGCACATGCGTCCAGTATAAATATACCTGAGCAAAATCTTGAAAGCAGGTAAATTAGCTTCTTTCAGTTCTACTTCTTCTTGAGAAGATTCTTTAAGTCCTCCAAATAATAAAGCACGAAAGTACTCACTACGCGCTGCAAGTATTAATTTATGACTACAAAGTCTTTGTCCACCAACTATTAATGTGACATCTGAATAATCTTCTGATAGGTAAAGCTTACTAAAATCATCGGATAGAATATCAACATGCTCTACCTCATCAGACGTTGAATTCAAGTGATGATCAGAACTCATTCTCTTTTAATATAAGTAACAATTCTGTAATAAATAAAGAGTATTTTACGAAATTTCTATATTTCTGTTTGTTTAAACTTTACTCCAAATTGAATTATATAATAAAATTAAAGAGACAGATAATGAAAAAAAAATGTTAATAATTCTAAATATTATCTTATTTAATATTTAAGATAGAATAGAGTTTGCAATATTGGAAAAATTTTTATGATGGTACGTATTCAAAATATAAGATATAAAACAAATTCCTAAAAATTTTCAATGATAAATAAGCAAATAAAACGAAATAGTATTAAATTACTGGATAAACTATAAACATAATGACAGTATGACATTTGGACACAACTGATAAGACAAAATTATATGTGAAAAACTGTTACTTTAATTACGTTACATACACAAACTTGTAATTAAAACTGTTGCTCTTCTTAAAATTTCAATAACATTGACTTGTCACAGGTTTTCGTTTTAAATAACATAGCTTACCAAATAAATTAAAGTTAGAACAATCACGTTCAAATTTCCCTTATAATTATATCAGGAGTATCAGATTTAACAGATTAATTCAAAATTATAAAATTGTAAATACTATTATTAGTAGCCTGATTGACACTACATAAAATGGAACAAACAGACTTTGTAAACATCTGTAAAATATTATTATTCCAAGTCTTGTATAGAGACGTTTCGTAGATCGTATCATATAATATAAATGTATATAAACTTCTGTAGAATCTCTCTCCAGTATTTTCTCTGAACATACCTTAAGAGGATGCATACCCAATAGAAAATGTCCGTTTCGGGGTTCGTGTCTTCGCTAAGTCCAGTACCTAGCGTCATCGCATTCAGTGGCTGAAACATAAATTACATAATAAACGTATATGAAATCACTCTGGTGTGTGAGATCGGTAACTTATCTCCATTCTAATTCCTCACTCATTCATTCCCCTTCCCATTAGAATCAATGAACGTGTCATAGAATTCCTGGTATATGATAAGTGTTTCAACACATGTTTACAGTGTGTAGCTGTATATGTTTCTCTACCAACTTTACCTGATTTCTTCTCTAATTTTTTCCTTTTTTTCTCAAGGAATCAATTTTTGATTTATATTTTCTACATTTTTGCTAAACGATCTTCAACTTTTTCTGTAAGAAATTTTTTATTCTTTCTTTTCCTTTTTTATAATTCCTTATACTTATTACTTATGTCTTCAAAAGAGCTGTAAAATATTTTTCTTTTAAGTAATACTTATTACATTATAAATATAATAAAACAGGTCATGTTTTCATGGCGCTTCCTAGTCTCTCCAGAGATCAGGAAGTAGAACATAGAGGCAGAACCATCAGGTGAAGTAAGCCTTGCGGAGATACCATCCGATGGTTCAGAAAATGCCTAGGTGAGGAGTTTAGTGGGTCGAACCTCACACTACCCTTGACCAGCTAACCTTGGAAGTTAACTCTTCAGGGTTAGGCGATCAAGGGTGTCTGGTTTCAGATTCTCCTCACCTGTCAAAAAAAAAAAATGTTGCCAAATTTATTTGGAACTCCAATTGTGATTAAAGACACAAAAGAGGTTACATTAGTGAGCGAGAATAATGAAAAATGTTTTGTCTATAATAGGAAAATTAAATACATGTATATATGTAAGATATAAAAAATAAACAAATTTACTATGTACACTAACCGGCACGGATGGTGTTCCTACTCGACATAGAGTATAGCATTTACCAGGCTGGACAAATTTGCCCTCTCATTCGTACGTGACGTCAAATGCTTGTTGGTGGGGTGGTAGGAGAAGCGCTATGCTGGTCTAAATATATGAAGTATATAGGCCAGTATATGGCAATACGTATCGACTCGCGTATAGGTTTCGAAGTTCTTGTTAAGGTTTTCGGCTCGCGTATAAGTTTCGACGCTCTTGTTAAGGATTTTCGGCTCGCGTATAGGTTTCGACGCTCTTGTCAAGGTTTTCCGGCTCGCCTATAGGTTTCGATGCTCTTGTTGAGGATTCTTGGCTCGCGTATAGGTTTCGACGCTCTTGTTAAAGATTTTCGGTTCGCGTATAAGTTTCGACGCTCTTGTTAAGGATTTTCGGCTCGCGTATAGGTTTCGACACTCTTGTCAAGGTTTTCCGGCTCGTGTATAGGTTTCGACGCTCTGGTTGAGGATTCTCGGCTCGCGTATAGGTTTCGACGCTCTTGTTAAAGATTTTCAGCTCGCGTATAAGTTTCGACGCTCTTGTTAAGGATTTTCGGCTCGCGTATAGGTTTCGACACTCTTGTCAAGGTTTTCCGGCTCGCGTATAGGTTTCGACGCTCTTGTTGAGGATTCTCGGCTCGCGTATAGGTTTCGACGCTCTTGTTAAAGATTTTCGGCTCGCGTATAGGTTTCGACGCTCTTGTCAAGGTTTTCCGGCTCGCGTATAGGTTTCGACGCTCTTGTTGAGGATTCTTGGCTCGCGTATAGGTTTCGACGCTCTTGTTAAAGATTTTCGGCTCGCGTATAAGTTTCGACGCTCTTGTTAAGGATTTTCGGCTCGTGTATAGGTTTCGACGCTCTTGTTGAGGATTCTTGGCTCGCGTATAGGTTTCGACGCTCTTGTTAAAGATTTTCGGCTCGCGTATAGGTTTCGACGCTCTTGTCAAGGTTTTCCGGCTCGCCTATAGGTTTCGATGCTCTTGTTGAGGATTCTTGGCTCGCGTATAGGTTTCGACGCTCTTGTTAAAGATTTTCGGTTCGCGTATAAGTTTCGACGCTCTTGTTAAGGATTTTCGGCTCGCGTATAGGTTTCGACACTCTTGTCAAGGTTTTCCGGCTCGCGTATAGGTTTCGACGCTCTTGTTAAAGATTTTCAGCTCGCGTATAAGTTTCGACGCTCTTGTTAAGGATTTTCGGCTCGCGTATAGGTTTCGACACTCTTGTCAAGGTTTTCCGGCTCGCGTATAGGTTTCGACGCTCTTGTTGAGGATTCTCGGCTCGCGTATAGGTTTCGACGCTCTTGTTAAAGATTTTCGGCTCGCGTATAGGTTTCGACGCTCTTGTCAAGGTTTTCCGGCTCGCGTATAGGTTTCGACGCTCTTGTTGAGGATTCTTGGCTCGCGTATAGGTTTCGACGCTCTTGTTAAAGATTTTCGGCTCGCGTATAAGTTTCGACGCTCTTGTTAAGGATTTTCGGCTCGCGTATAGGTTTCGACGCTCTTGTTGAGGATTCTTGGCTCGCGTATAGGTTTCGACGCTCTTGTTAAAGATTTTCGGCTCGCGTATAAGTTTCGACGCTCTTGTTAAGGATTTTCGGCTCGCGTATAGGTTTCGACGCTCTTGTTGAGGATTCTTGGCTCGCGTATAGGTTTCGACGCTCTTGTTAAAGATTTTCGGCTCGCGTATAAGTTTCGACGCTCTTGTTAAGGATTTTCGGCTCGCGTATAGTTTTCGACGCTCTTGTCAAGGTTTTCCGGCTCGCGTATAGATTTCGATGCTCTTGTTGAGGATTCTTGGCTCGCGTATAGGTTTCGATGCTCTTGTAATGATTCTTGGCTCGCGTATAGGTTTCGACGCTCTTGTTAATTATTCTCATCTCGCGTATAAGTTTCCACGCTCTTGTTGAGGATTCTCCGCTCGCGTATAGGTTTCGACGCTCTTGTTAAGGTTTTCCGGCTCGCGTATAGATTTCGACGCTCTTGTTAAAGATTTTCGGCTCGCGTATAGGTTTCGACGCTCTTGTCAAGGTTTTCCGGCTCGCGTATAGGTTTCGACGCTCTTGTTGAGGATTCTTGGCTCGCGTATAGGTTTCGACGCTCTTGTTAAAGATTTTCGGCTCGCGTATAAGTTTCGACGCTCTTGTTAAGGATTTTCGGCTCGTGTATAGGTTTCGACGCTCTTGTTGAGGATTCTTGGCTCGCGTATAGGTTTCGACGCTCTTGTTAAAGATTTTCGGCTCGCGTATAGGTTTCGACGCTCTTGTCAAGGTTTTCCGGCTCGCCTATAGGTTTCGATGCTCTTGTTGAGGATTCTTGGCTCGCGTATAGGTTTCGACGCTCTTGTTAAAGATTTTCGGTTCGCGTATAAGTTTCGACGCTCTTGTTAAGGATTTTCGGCTCGCGTATAGGTTTCGACACTCTTGTCAAGGTTTTCCGGCTCGCGTATAGGTTTCGACGCTCTTGTTAAAGATTTTCAGCTCGCGTATAAGTTTCGACGCTCTTGTTAAGGATTTTCGGCTCGCGTATAGGTTTCGACACTCTTGTCAAGGTTTTCCGGCTCGCGTATAGGTTTCGACGCTCTTGTTGAGGATTCTCGGCTCGCGTATAGGTTTCGACGCTCTTGTTAAAGATTTTCGGCTCGCGTATAGGTTTCGACGCTCTTGTCAAGGTTTTCCGGCTCGCGTATAGGTTTCGACGCTCTTGTTGAGGATTCTTGGCTCGCGTATAGGTTTCGACGCTCTTGTTAAAGATTTTCGGCTCGCGTATAAGTTTCGACGCTCTTGTTAAGGATTTTCGGCTCGCGTATAGGTTTCGACGCTCTTGTTGAGGATTCTTGGCTCGCGTATAGGTTTCGACGCTCTTGTTAAAGATTTTCGGCTCGCGTATAAGTTTCGACGCTCTTGTTAAGGATTTTCGGCTCGCGTATAGTTTTCGACGCTCTTGTCAAGGTTTTCCGGCTCGCGTATAGATTTCGATGCTCTTGTTGAGGATTCTTGGCTCGCGTATAGGTTTCGATGCTCTTGTAATGATTCTTGGCTCGCGTATAGGTTTCGACGCTCTTGTTAATTATTCTCATCTCGCGTATAAGTTTCCACGCTCTTGTTGAGGATTCTCCGCTCGCGTATAGGTTTCGACGCTCTTGTTAAGGTTTTCCGGCTCGCGTATAGATTTCGACGCTCTTGTTAAGGATTTTCGGCTCGCCTATAGGTTTCGACGCTCTTGTTAAGGATTTTCGTCTCGCGTATAGGTTTCGACGCAGTATTGCCATATACTGGTCTATAACTTCATATATTTAGACCAGCATCGCGCTTCTCCTACCACCCCACCAACAAGCATTTGACGTCACGTACGAGTGAGAGGGCTAATTTGTACAGCCTGGTAAATGCTATACTCTATGTCGAGTAGGGACACCATCCGTGCCGGTTAGTGTACATATGTATATTATTTCTTTCACCCATTTCAACCTATACTCCATCATCCTATATTTACAACAATTCAGCGAACTAACAACAACTTTCAGCATAGGATTACAATGACATTTTTTGCAAGTGGTACCCCTTGGGACTTCATTTTTGTGGAAATGGCAGCACTTTAAAGGTCGACAAATTTCTGAGGCAAAACCTGGAATCGCCTTAAACAGCATGCTGCAGGCTGTACCTCTGCCCTTAGATCTCTATCTTCCGGATCCCCGAAGGGACCAGGATGCTAACATGCCCCGTGACTCTAGTTTCATAGGTCAGTGCCAGAAAGTTAATAAGAAACCCCTTCGATGATTAACCCCATGTATTTCTGGGCTTAAGCAGGTCCCTTTATCTCTAAGGAAGGTATCACCATATAGGCGAAAAAGAGGACACGGCATACCAGTCCGACCTCATATATAATTAAACTGCCCTTTAGTATGTATAACATAACTTAACAATACCCCAAATATAAATTAGATAAACCCCCTCGCATAACCGACGAAAGAATATTCATTTTTCCATTTGTACTTCATTATCTACAAAGATATTCTCAGTAGAAAAACCTACATAAAAATTTTGAGTATAAAATCCCTTATATGACTCAGAGTTTCTATTTTTGCAATGCAAAATATAATGTATAGTTACCGATAACATCTTCATCATATAAGGAACTGATGTCAGAATTCTGTTTTTTAGTCCTCTTGAAATAATAGTCAAATGGACAATGGCCAGTTAATATCAAGGTAACATATGAGTTGAAAATGAAGGGGGCCCGACTAGTATAACACACCCTCTCTTCAGAAATAAATGTATACGTAGTTCTATCCTTGCCAGAGTCATCCATGTAATTTTGCCACCTACAAAGGTACCCTAGCTTAAGGTTTGTTACCCTAGCATAAGGCTAGGTACCCTAACCAAAAGCTAATTACCAGACACCTAACTTCTAACTAGGGTACCTAGCGGATTGATAATTTTTCAATGGATTCTTCTTGGATGTTTAAAAGTAATACCGTTCCTAATTACGCGTAAAACTCGATGCATTTTCCAAGAAAATGCACATATCCGTATACAAACTTTGAGATTGCTGGGCTAGTTATATATATATATATATATATATATATATATATATATATATCATTGCTTTATAACCTATAAGCTAATAGTTATGTTACACTGCAGCCATTCAGTAGAAGTGAATGTTACGGCAGAATGCTCTTCGAACGCTTTGACAACTGTTTAATCTGCTGAAGGCACCCAATGTCTTCGTCTTATTTGTATGTAGTTTTACTAATAACTAAATTGAAAATAAGGATATAACCAATCCAATTTTAGATGCGCTATATGTTACAAAAATTGTTTTTAGCCTGTTTGAGATCTTATGATTTCAATTATAGAAATTGAAAATAATTATCACTGTATAAGGTTAAGGGTGATTAAGAAATTCCAAGTATTTAAAAATGTATGATATTTGTCATCCAAGTGTAAGTATTAATTTAAACAGTATAGTCTGTTATAAAGTTTTACTGAGTATTTAATATTTCAGTATTATTATATAGGACGTTTGGGTTGTAAAGATCATGTGAAAATAAGCACTGCATTTTATGTTTATATTGAATTGTGCGAAGGTATTAAATTAAGAAATAATAAGATAATTAAGAGTTTCAGTACAGTTAATAATAATTCTTTAATTATTTATAATTTAGTAAAAAGATTGTGGAATGTAAAATATTTTTATAACGAAGAAATAGATTTAATATATTTAAAAGCACAGAAGTATCAAAATGGAAAGTGTGAGATTTATATACCTTGGCCAGTAAAGAATAATATTACTTTTGACTATATTGATAAAATACAAAATATACTTCATAGTGAACAGTATGCAATATTATATAATATATAATATTTATAACAATTTAAGAAAAATGTTTGAGGTTTGCTAATTTATAAATAATATTGTAGGTTGACATTTGTCTTTAGATCTGGTGATAGCAGTAGTGTTTATTATAGGATTACATCAGGTCTTGTAAAACCTACTTCGCCAGAAGTTGCAAAACTACTGAGAGAAAAAGAAGAAAAGAAGATAGAATTACAAAATGAAATTCGAAGAAATATCTCAAATTTGTATGAATTAGCAAGAACATTAGATAATGATGAGCATTTAATGGAAACTGATAATGATGTAGCTCCTGGAACAAGCAGTCAATTTTTGGAAAGAGAAGAAATTTTAATAGATGATGACAACAATTCTGATTCAATAATTACTATTAATAGAATGTAGGCAATATTAAAAATGTACTGCTCTTATTTTATAATTTTTTAATAAATAATAAAAGTGTATAATTAGATATGATTACATTAATGTCTTATAATTATTTATTTTTTCAAATAATTCTGCATGTATATTTATAAAGTTGAGTATCATGACTATAAGTTATTTCATCATTTAATAGTGATATGTAATAAGCTGCCATAATAGAAATACATGTAGTAAATAAATACCTCAAAACATTATAAAAATTTTATAACACTATAATTTTAATGCATACCACAAAATACGAGGCACATATCTTCTTGTCACACAATTGATGATACAGTTGTTATAATTATTATAATAAAATAATTCATTTATGTCTGTTAAATCCTAATAGCAATATATATGTATGTATATACATATATATATATATATATATATATATATTTACCTATGAAATTGAATATAGGAGAAATGTATAGTATCTCATTTTCTAAATATAGTAGAAAATAGTCTATTAACAAGTTTTGTATAATAATAACATTATGTACACATCCTTAATCTTTCTTTTATGTAATATGTAATTTTTTGTTACAGAGATTAATATTCATGTACAAATACCCCTTAATTATGTTCTAAGTTGTGTACATATTTAAGATAATGTGTTAGATTGTGATTACATAATTAACATGTACTTGAAAGGAAAATGCATTAAAAAGAAATATTTATCCTACATTTTTTTTAGTTTTGGCAGTTGAAAGAGGTAAGGAGGATCTATATATAATTGATTTCCGTATGTATATATATTATATAAAATAAATATAAATTAAAAACTTGTACAAGTATTTTTACTCTTTGTTGTATGTTAGAACTGGGCTTTGTAATTAAATGTTAAAAAAACATTGTGAAATTTGTATAAGAATTTTGTATAAATGCATTTAAATATCTTCATGATTATATAAAATAAAATAATAACGTATTTATTAAACATTTTTAACTAAAATTTTATCCCAGATCTACTTATGAATTTATTTTTTAAAACAAGTAAAAAAGAGATCAAGTATGCTTATTGATCGGTTTGAAAAGTTATAATTAATAAATTAATAATAATATGCTCTCATGGCACTTGTATTATAGCAAACATATTTTTTGATCGTGATGCATTTGCTTTTAAAGTTAAAAATTTGCATTAATTTACATTAAATAAAAATTACTTGCAAATATCATAAGTATACTTTATACTGAATATGATTAATAAAAATTATACTTATTAATTAGGCTTAAAATGATAAGTTTACAAGAAACAGGCACATTACTATTTTGTTACAAGAGCATCTATGTATTAATCAATTTAAACTGCATGTTTTTATGGTTCTGATATAAAATAAATTTAATGCTGTAATGCAATAAGCTTATAAAATTCGAGAATAATCCACCTTGGATTACGAATCTTAAAATTTTAATTTTTTGCATTGAAATATTGTATGCAAAAGAGTAATCTTTTTGAACTTATATAAAATACTTGTCAAGTATAAAGGTATTTCAAATAAAACCCGTTTAATTTTCTAAAACATACAATTTAGGCAAAGAAAAATGTTTAATAAAATTGCATAATGAATGACAATCTACTTATTAATTTTTTTATGAAATATTATGGGTTTCATTTGAAAAATTGTTTATTATAAATCGTATACTTTTACGTTATAAATTTTTTAATGTCATAAAAACTAGTTAAAAAGATAATATATTTTGCTTAGTAATCAAAATATTAGCATAAAAACATCAGATAAAAGTATAAGGAATCTTAGTTTAGATTTCCATCGTTATAATAACTATTTTCTTAGTTTCTTGAATAAATACAGCATACGTGCACACATATTCAACTTTATTATTTTATAGTAATATTATATTGTCAATAATGCTTATTGCGGTATCTATCCAGAAACCTAAGAAAAAAGTTTAAGTAGTTATTTTTATCTCATTTATGTGGAAACTATACCATAGTGAATTTTTGTCAAAATCATTATAATCGAGTATAAATTCAATCATTAATCAAATATAAATAGTATAACTCATTAACCTACATAAAATTTGTGATAAATGTTTTTTAACGTATTTGATATCATTAATGCAAAGTCTTAGAAAAAATACGTAATAATTTAACACATTGTTCTTCTGTTTAAAATAAAATATTACATGCAGTGAAAGTAAAACTGTATATGTATAACATTAAAATTCTCATAAATTATAATTAATTTTGTAATTAAATGTAATAATATTATCATAAAAAATTATATAAAATCCATTATATAGCATCTTTCTATTACTTACGGTGCATATTTTTAATGAATTTTATTATATATTTGTATAATTTGGTAAACATCTATGTGTAAACCATGTGTTTAAAATTCTAATTTATTCCAAAATAATATAATTGTTTATTAGATAAAGATTATAATATTTAATAAGGGATGAAATTTTGTTAAATATTAAATATAAATTGTATTAATGAACCTAAAACTGACATTCATAAAATGCAAATTATTTTATCAAGTTGTTGTATACAACTACTGTTTTGGCAATTATTCATGTTTTTGTGATGTATTGGTTAATTGTAAACTGTAAGAGCTTTTTGTTATATAAGGAGAGCTCTATTTTAATAATTATCACATCATCAAGCATGAGCAAATAGAGCTACACGTTTTAGTTTATGTTATGCGTGTTATACTTTCAGTACATTATAAGAATGTTTATTCCAATTACTTGGTAGAACACATTCTTTTTTTTGATAATTAACAAAAAATATATATACATACAAGGTGTTTGAGTGAGGTACACTCAAATTTTAAGGGCTATAGAGTTGATGATTCCAAAACGATTTTTTCATTTACCATTTTTCGATCTTAAAAGTTTAGTTTTAAAGACATTAGCTTGACAAAAATAGTCAGTTAGTTGAAGTAAGATAACATCACTCTCTTACTTCAATCAAGTGACTGTCTTTTCTTAACACATAGCATCTTTATCATTTTATATCTTAAAAATTAAGTTTTAAATTAAAAAATTGTAAAAAAAAAAATTGTCTTAGAATTATTCCCTCTACGACTCCTTAAAGCTTGATTGTGCCTCGTTGAAACGCTCTGTATACATGTATATTCTGTACTAAATGTGTTTCTAATGCACGTTTTATTTAAATTATTGATAATATTTAATAGAATTATTCTTAAGAATTTACTTCATAGCTAATTATTATTGTATTGTGTACTATGAAATATATTAATCATCAATGATTTTGAATGATAAAATAGAAAAATAAATTATTAAGTTGGCAAATTGGACCTCATTTTTCTAATTTTGACAGAGAATATTTAACATATTGCGGAATCTTATTATTAAATAATGAAAAGTTTTTAGTTTTAAACATTAAAAATAAATTTAATGCTATAAAATTAAATCTCAGACAATATGCAATAGACTATTAAAGTATTTATAAACTATATGTTTAATTTTACGAGATTCGACAATGAAACACTATTTGTGAGAAACTCTCTCTATTACATGCGTATAATATAATACTAAAAGTAGAATGTTTATACACAATCATTTGACAAATTTGTAATGTCAAAAAAGTAAATCATGTCAGAAGAAAATACTTGACTAATACAGTAAATTAATTTTTATCTAAAATTAACAGGTCATTTTTTCCATATAGTACATATTTCAGGTAAAATCACATTGGTATAAAATTTAAGTGAAATTATTATTTTTATGTATCAGAAATATATCCTTATCATATAATTTGAATTAGAAAATAATGACACTGTCAACTGATTATATTTCACTGGATAAAAATAGACCAGTTTTAGCTTTGTAGCTAGCACCAGTCAGCCATGTAAGTAAAGTCTTTAAATAGACCTTGTTCTAAATCACTAAGTGGCCGAGGATCTTTTGGAGGTGTCAGATGAGGCTTTTCTGATGTAAACTCTTCATCAAAATTGCTAACATCTTCTACTGAATTCTATAAAAAAAAATAAAAATATATATATATATATTTGTTTTAGAAATAAAAAAAAAACTTAATACTTATAAAATTTAATTTATAAATAATATAAAAAAAAGTAAACACTTACTATTACTGGTACAAAAGGAGGCTTAATACGCCTCAACAATAAATCATCCCAAATTATATGCCGGAAAAATGCTTGTTTTTTAACATCTTCTGCATCTCGTTCGCTACTTCCTAATCTTCTATCTGGATTTTTTCTAAGTAACTGTAAAACAAAACAAAAATTAGAATTTAAGTATTTAATAGAAATAAAATGGTTTACTTTAAAATAATCTTACTCTTCGCATTATCGCTATCGCTTCTAGTGACAAGTATCGAGGGTACCGAACTTCATCATTAACTATAGAATCAAATACTTCCTCTTCATCATCACCGGGAAATGGAGACTAAAGAATATACAAAATATCATAAATAAATCATTTTAAATATTTTAGATTACTTTTTTAGTATTAACTCTCCAGCTGCGAACGTGAAATTTGTGTTCAAAATATTTTGTAACATTTAACACGCTACGCTATTGTCACATCGATCCTAATTTTCATAAAAATAGAGAATTTTGTTTCTCTTTTTATTTCCTTTCTAATTTAATTCTTAGAACGCATCTGTATAAAAAATAAAACTAGTTTGTGATTTCATACGGAAAAATCAAATCTTGCCCGCGGTTGGAGGGTTAATTTTAGATATTGTAAATTATAAAAAAAAATTTACTTCTCCGACAAGCATTTCGAATATAAGAACCCCAAGACCCCACCAGTCTACCGCTCTTGTATATGAAGTTTCCGTAAGAACTTCGGGTGCCAGAAATTCAGGTGTTCCACAAAAAGTTCCAGTGCGATCACCATAACCCATACCTTCTTTACACAAACCAAAATCTGCGATTTTAACATAACCTTCTGTGTCTAATAATAAATTATCTAGCTTTAAGTCCCTGTAAACAAAATTGTGGAGTATAACGTACAAAGCAAATATTTATCTATTCAAAGTGTGATTAGTATTTTAATGAAATTTACCTGTAAATAATTCGACTTTCATGTAGGTATTGTAATCCTAATACAACACAGGCTGAATAAAACACAGCACGCGGTTCACCAAAAACATCAGCATGTATATGCATCATAAGATCCCCGCCAGCAGCATATTCCATAACAAAACATACGTGTGCCTATAATAAAATTAAATATAAATAAATTATCTTGTATATTAGTATGAAATTGAAAAAAATTAAGTATTTAAATACAATGATACTATTGTGTACCTCGGTTTGAAAACAGGCGAATAAATTAACAAGGAAAGGATGTCTTGTAGTATTTGCTACTTCAAATATCCTTTTCTCAGAGAGTAACGATTCAACTTCATCTCTCGCTATAATATCTCCTTTCTTTAAAGCCTTTATAGCAAAGTATTCTCCCGTATTTCTATATTGTGATAATATTACTTTTCCGAAATGGCCACGACCAAGCACAGAAAGAAGTCTGAAGTTTTCTAATGTCATACCAGTAAGTTGGGAATGTCGTCTAGATTCGTATGCACTATCTCTATACTGTAATTGTCCAACTGGTAATTCGTAAATAGCCTAAAAATTAAAAATTATTTTGTTATCTATAGTTCTACCATATTTTTTCTAAATGTTAGTTATTTGTTAATCACTTAATAATTATATTTTAATTTTATTAACGAAAATAGCATTAACTATTCAATAATTTGGAGTTTCTTCTAGTTACATCTTATGATTAATACTTACTTATTGTAGATTTAAAAAAAAATTTTACTGAATGATAAATATATACACGTAAAAGTTTTCAAATCGATTAAAAAAAACTTTAAAGGAATAAAAATTAGGAAATTTGCATTTAATAATATGTTTACTAAAATTCTGAGTTGAAATATAAAATCCAATATTTCATTCTAATAAAAATAATACAAAAGAATAAGAGATAAGTTATTTCTAATAACATTAATTATATTAATTACTAAAAATGAATTTGTTAATGAAATCGTTTTTACGATATTTTATATGAAAAAGAAGCACAGATAAACGTAAGCAAAGCATAATACTATTTATCGAAAATACTATTATAAGAATATTTTTATTAATTTGAGAGTTCATAATTTATTATTTATATATTAGGAAGAATATTTCGCTCTTAATATTGGATCAATATTCTGATAGGCCTAATTGCTGGTTTATCCGTTTAATAATTTTGTTTTCATGAATTTTAGATTTAGACTGCATATATCAATGATGTTTTTAATATAAAAATTTATCAGAATGCATTATGAAAATAATTATAAATCTGCTGAACGCTTTGAAAATAATTACGAGTCGTAAAGGATTAAGACTCTTATTTTCTTTTGGTAATAGATATTTTAATAACAAGAAATTTTAGACTAAGTAGAGCTTAATTAGAAGAATAAATTAGAGTGAATTACAAGTGAAAAGGATATAATTAAATGAAGATTAATTAGTGGGTTATTTCTATTAAGTGCTAGATAGAGATGACTATATATGTACGTAAAAAAGATACAAAGCAAAGCTGTGTTTATCGGAGGTATGTACCTCATCCTCCGGAAACTCGACGACAGGTTGGGGCGAGGGTGTGCGTGGAGAGGGTGGTGCAATCAGCACAGGGCGGGGTTCAGTCACAAGGGGTCTCAAATTGGCCCCTTGAGACCCCCCCTTCTCCTCGTTGTGTAGGAAATCAAACTCCCTTAATGCACTCTGTAACTACATTACTACTTGCTTAGCCTGAGAATCTACATTAATGCTTTTTAATATTTCAATTTGAAAATCTTGAAATTTGTAATATGTACATAAATTAACTTTCAAATTATATTTTCTACAAAAAGAATATATATGATGTTTTAATTATATATATATATATATATATATATATATATATGTATAATTAAAAAATTATACACAATATAACAAATAAAATAATATATACAGGATGTAACAATAACATGCTCCATAAATTTAAAAGGTAATAGGTATGATGACTCTAAAAAGAATATTTATCTTCTAAATTTCTAAATTTATGGAATATTTAATTGTTGCACCCTGTATATAAATCAAAAGTTAAAAGTTTCTAGCTCTTAGTTTCTTTATCATGCTTTCGAATAAATTTACTACATATGTAGGAAATAATAGAAGCACGTGCGCGTGTAGATTATAAAATACAAATTATACTGTAGTGTAGTGATTATTTGAGCCCATAACCAATATTCGACCCTCGAGCCTATACTACAATAAAAAAAGTAATAGCAGACATATGTGTATAAAAATGCAGTTTCTTTACAGCAGCATAAGTATAGTAATAGTTTTTAGTTAATAATATAAATATAATATAATCGTTTATTTAATAAGAGAATTCTTAATAAAATTAGATAAAAATTGTATTAAATTTAAAGTAAAATAAAAATATGTTGTTATTTAATTTTATAAATTATAGTAAATTGCTCTTATGCATTTATATTTTATTTCTATTTTTATGTATTTTATGTAATTTACTTTTATTTTTTGCGTTAAAATCATCACTAGAAATAATTTAACGAAGAATATAATAAATATACTATATAGACTTACCTCTTGATCAAGTTTTGGAGGTGGAGGTGGGGCTGGCATTGAGGACTTTTTCATTAAAGTTGGTGGAGGTGGAGGAGGATGTTCAGGTGGCCGTGGCAATACTGGACTGCCACTTGCAGTTCTAGATATACCTAAGGGCCGCGTACCGCCTAATCCTCCTTTTTCAGGATTTGGCAATTCACCAGGTGTTTCAGGCTTATCTTCTACTGAGGTATCAAAAACAAGTTGTAATGGTTGTGGACCTACATTTAAAATAGTTTAGATGTAACATTTATTTATATAAAGTGGCTATAGAAATATTTTTCTTCAAATTTCAACTGTATACTATTTTATACCTGATGGCGGACTTTCCGAATTTCGTGTACTATGCAACGATGGTGCTGAACGTTTGAGTAATCGACCCCAAGTAGCAACATTAATGTTCATTTGGTTTGCTCTAGGGAAGTTTTTAACTTGTTGCTTGAAGATTTTGCGTTGACGTTGTAATTTTGGCTTCCTCGATATCATAGGATTAAGAAATTTAATTTCCGCAAATAAAAGACCTTGTGGTTCAAGTTGTAGAGCCATTCCATGCCGTACATCATCGATAAATTCTTCCAAACGTAAAAATTTAACGGCACATAGCGACCTCCAATCTTTCCAATAAATGCCTATTTCTAGTTCTCTAGATTTGTCGAGTTCAATAGAGAACCTTAACATTACAGAGAGAATGATATTAATTAGCTCAAAGAATATCGTTGATCTTATTACTTTCATTGCTTTATAATACGAATTTACATAGATTATGTGTGTTAAAAAATTACCTTTGGTCCCATGCCTGTTGAGAACAAGGTCGCCAACTAGTTTGAGCCACAGTTTGGTTATCCAATTTTATTATTGCCATAATATCATCTATCACAATCAGATGAAAATGAGTTAAACATTGAATAAATATATATATATAATAAAGAGTATAATCCATAATTATATATATGTTGAACTTACTACTTGTTTCATCCTTCACACTGTAAGACTTGCTGGAACTACGTCCTGTAACACCTTTAACGAAACTTCGCAAATCTGGGCTTGCTGGATGTTCTCTTCTTGTACGTCCAGGGACTTCCTCTGCTAAATCTTGGCAACCCATTAATCTTACCTATTAAAATATAATTTAAGAATTATTATAATCCAACTTTTTTATTATTATTATTGAAAAAAGAATGTAGTTTAGTACTTCTAATTGGCCAGTAACAGCGGCACATCTTGAGACAGAAGCAGGTACAGCTGCTCTGCCTTCTAGCGGACCTCGAAATGGTTGTAAAGATGTATATGTTACGGGAACCGGACTAGCTGATTGTACGCTGGCTAACTCCCTCTTTAGTTGAGCAGCAGTAGCACTATTAGGTGGCAATTCCTGTCTTCTAAGCTCTAGTGATAATCTGAGCAAATCCAATTTTCTACTGGACTCTGCGAGACTGGCTTGAGCCTAAGATGGTTTAAAAATTTTGATTATAGTTTATATTTTCTTCAAGTCTATTATAAAGGAATATATATTAATGATTATTAATGAGCCATTACCAGTAGCATGTGTGTGATTAATATTTATTAACAAGATATAATTAATTATACATATTTAAATATTTACATAAATGCTTGTCCACCGAATGTTGAAGAAAAGTTGTTAATAAAAATTACGTTAAATACACAATAATAAGTTATGTATTTAATGCAATATTAATTAAAACACACACGCGCGCGCACGCACTCACGCAAGTATGCATACCCATACACGCACACAAAGTATGATTTGGTATATACAACTATGTAGGATACTTGTCTGTAAATAAAACCTTTTAATATTTTATTGTGGAAAGCGCGTTAGTTGAGATATGTGCATCGATTAATCTTTACGGCTTGGAGGGTCCGAGCGAATACTCCTCTCTCTTCGGAATAAAGGACCTAATCGTCGTTCGAATTCGCTAAGAGAACGCGTACGTCCTCGTTGGTCATTTTCTTCGAAATATCTTCTACAGTGTTCACACGAGCATGATGGATTTTTTGATGGGCCTATGTGATGCCCAGGTTTTCGAAAAGCGTTAATTACAGCACCAAATATTGAAGCTTTGATAATATGATCTGTCTTTTCTCCTTGAGGTGTAGTAAATGGTGAAGTAACACGGGAAGGAATTTTTAATGGAACAGGAGACGGACTCTTGGAAAATGGTCCAGTTTGAGAAAAATTTGCGAAAGACGGTAAGTCATTGTATGTCGTAGAATCCGTACGATTATCCTCAAAACGAGTTGATGAATTATCAGTAACAGATTTAATTAGGGATTCATCCTTATTCCTATCTTTATTTGAGCATTGAGTTCTAGAATCTTTTCTAAAAAGTCGTGAACTATCATCACTAGATACGAAACTCCAACCTATAGCACCACTCTCGTCAGATTCTTCAGTACTTTCAGAACCGGATGACAAACCTACATCGTGCTCCTTAAGGTATTCGTGTATTTTTCGACTTTGCAATCGGTGTTTCCGTTCTATTTGAGACGATTTCCATGTTTTACTGTTTGTTTGTTTAGTAGATTTGTCCCAAAATGTCTCTAATTTTTGTATTCTTTCTTTATCGGACAAATTTGCATATTCAAAGCTATCGCAAGGTGTTAAATTTGACTTGACACTAAGCAGAGATTCAATATCTGAAAAAGTGTCTTTAGAAGATGTAGCGATAGTAGATTCATTGTCATCGAGCGGTATGGCTACGCTTGACGAAGCTGCAGACCAGGGTACTGAATCTAAATCGCGAAGCGCACTGTATGAACTAAATTGTGATGGGTACAGAGAACTCAGTACATCATCGCTTTCATATCCTTTTGAGCTAGTTAGAGAAGGCATTCTCATTGGAGCATATCTAAAACTCTCACACCTGCGTTCAACAGCACGTTTCAAGAAGGCTTTATTGTCCGTGAACCCTCGTGGTAAAGAACTCGCAATTGGTGTATGCGTTACTCTTATATCGTCATTTTCGAATACTGTTGTTGGCGTAGTATGCTCATCCTCGCTACTAAATTTATCCGTACTTTCATCGTCATCAGTTCCTGTGCAGTATACATCTATATGTACAGTTCGTGATTTTTTTTTCGAGCAATCATCTTTTGAGGAATCAGATTTATCTTGAGTCGACGAAGCACAGCTGCTGGTGTCAAGTGGAAAATGGAATGGCACTGGGTTCTCCTGCTATAAAGAATATTTCATTTTTATCTTCCTAAGTTTTTCTTTTCTTATATATTCCGTTCAATTTTCTTATTACGGAGAGTTAAGAATTTGTAAACTTACCTTTGCTTTCTTCTTTTCATCCAAGTGATGAGAACCAGCAGCGACTTTTTTCTTTCCTTTATTACTCTTTGATGTTGACCAAGAACCGCGGGATTCGATGTCAGTAGTTTGTGAGGAAGCATCTTTGCTTATTGAAGTAGATTTAATGTTAGTTTTATCGGGCACACGTGTACAAAAATGAGTACTGAAACCTGTACTTGAACCACCACTTTCTAAACAATCCTCACAAACTTCTGGGACAGTACTAAAGTGACATCGAGCAGAGACATGTGAAGGATGATTGTGCCACGAATCAGAAGAATACTTTGTGTTTTCTTTGATAAGAAAATGTGGGTCAGCATTTGCTCTTTCATAATGTGTATTCTTTTCGTTTGTACTAATGGTGGATAAAACTATATTACAAGTACTTTTACAGCGACGATCATACTGTTGCGAAGGTCGTCTAATTGGTTGGCTAGAGTAAGACTGAGGTGAGAATTGTTCGCTGTTATAGCCAGAATCATTCAGATTTACGCCTCCTGGACCTCTAGAAGACTGAGAATCGTCGTTTGTAGGAGATTCCGATTTAAACACTTTAAAAGTGGATCTTGATGGTGGTGTTGAAGTAAACAATATATTTCCACGTCGAAATCCAAAAGAAGTTGATGGAGAAGAATCAATGTTCGTCGGATTAGGCTGATTACTCCATCGGTATATCATGTGTACTCCAGGATCCGTAACCGTGGGCGACGTTCCTGTTGACGGTTGTTCAGATTCTGAGATCACTGGATTTCTACGTCGTATAGTAACCTCCGCACGAACCAACCATGGTGGTTGTTGTGCATTGGCTTGATTATTACTTGGTTGACCATACATAGCGCACTTTTCTTTAATTTTTTCCACGTCGATATCCACCGCAATACATTATTTTTGAATATTGTGTAATCAATGTTTTCTAACAAAGATTTATATTTCTTATATTTGAGTCATCTGTTCTCATTTCCAAGAAGATGTTCTAGTTTGTAAATTTATATTTGTTCTTTATGCATGGATCAAAAAATATTCAATTATGTAATATTGTATGTAAAACTGATTTTAATATTATTTGCATCATAGGTATTTCTAATTTGTAATTTCTGTATTTGGTGATAGGTTTTTTCACTTCTTGCCTTCTATTACGTTTCAAATATAATTAATATATATATTAATCAATACTTGCTCTTGCTAATCATTCTCTTGCCACTTTTCTAAATAGCGAAATTCTTATGTATTTTTTCATACGTAATTTAATATCTCATAACTGAACAACTACGCTTCTTGTGAAGCAACAAACGAAACGACACGGTACAGACACGATATATAATTAGCACAATACAAATTTGGAGCAAAGTACAGTCAGACTAAGAATACCTGGAACCAGATGATTTCCTTAATACAGTGGTATTTAATATAATTTTTCCACTGTGTCACAGATTTTTCTTTTTTTTTCTTTTTTATATATTTAAAGAGGCAAAATTATCTCTCTTTAACTTTACGGAGTTCAAACTACTCGATAAAATGGATCGCAATTCACTTAAATGCGAACTTTAGTAAGTAACCAATAAACAGTTGAAAAAGAATAATGATTGATTCTATAGGCGGTTTTCTTTCTAAATTATCGATTATATATTATTCATAGGAACTTCCTCCTAAGTGTACACTTGTAAGTAAATAAAATGGCATTATCAAAGATTCAGATAATTGGTAAAGTTGTCAAGTGTCAGTCTTATTGGAGTGTTACAGTTGATGATGAGAGGGAATGGTATAGGAAGAGGGGAGGAAGGGAGGAAGAGAAACAGAGAGAGGGAGAGAGAGAAAATGAGAATGTTCCGGTACAGACTTAGCTTTTCTAGTCAGTCTTCTAGTTCAGGTCACGATTGTAATGTAAAAGAATGCTTTCGATGAAAGAAGCACTATTGCTGTTTTTGTGTGTCTTCTTGACGTGAATGTGCTTTTCTCGAGTACTTTCTTCTAGGATGATGGGCACACATGTCGTTGGTTTATCGCGCTGCTTACGACGACTGGATTAAATAAGCTCTCCTCTCATAGAAGAGAACTAAACGTAACCCGAAAAGGCGCCAGAGGAGATGGCGGGGCAGCGGGGTCCGGGCTACTATTTTAAGAAAATCGCGCGAGCGTATATATCACACCTCCCGCCGCTCTCAGCAAATTCTGAATTCTCTACCACTCTGTTCGACCCTCTACGAAAATTCACATGCTACGATTTTCTTGCAGATTTTAATCTTAGTTGCGTAAGAATGGAACTTGTTCCAACAGGAAGACAGAATATGGCACACTATATTGTAATTTTCTTGCAATTCTTGTGTTTTGCTAACTCAAAAAACATTTAAAAATATCCCTAACAAATGGTAAAATACTTTTTAGCTTAATAGTTTTACTTTACAAATAAGACGCATATCTTTATAAAACTGTTTATACAGTATACCTTAAAAATCATTATTTTCTAACAATATTATTGTTTAAGAGATTGAAAATTGCACAAAAGAGGTTTCATGAATAATACTTGATGATACTGAAAGCCATTTCATGATAGATAAAGACATTCATTATAGATTTCTAAGGAATCTATAGGTTCGTTTGTGTTAAATATAAAACCTGATAATTTCTATGCCCAACAAAACAATACTACTATTCTCAGATATAGGTGGTTATTGACAAGTCTTTCATTTCTAAACCGACAATAGTATCCTCCCACAATATTTTAACAATGGCTTTTTAATAGAAAATATCGAAGGACTCGTTATATTCTAAAATTTAATTTTAAATTACTTACTTCAGTTAAAGCCTTCTTATCAGCAACTTTGGCACTTTGTAGAAGACGAATCACATTCTTTGCTCCTTCGACAACTGCCGCTTCAATTCTTAATCGATGCCGAAGCTCTTCCACTCTTTCTTCAAGGGCTAGTTCCAAACTAGGCTCCCAGCTGTCTGTTATTATAATATAAGGAAACATTATTAATTTAAAAGTGCAAAATTATCTAATTTTAAATTTCAATCTTACTAATCTTATTAGTAAAATGAATATTAAGTAATGATTGGTTGCTACTTTAATTAAAACAATATCTGTGCGGTTACCCTTTCATCGATATATCTAAAAAATCGCAAATCAACTATGTTCTCCTATTATGTTTAATTTATAATCGGCTTATAAAATATTGGAAAAAAATATTCATATAAAAAGTAACATCTATCAATAATAGTGCTTGGTTTGTTTTGAATAAAATATCTCGATATTTTGGTAGTTCGGTTCAGCGACCTCTATATAAGAAATTCCTCGAGTTCGGTCAAGTACTCACGAGTGTATATGCGATTTGGACGTAAGAAGAATCTGAAGCACATGGGTACGAATGAATCAGAGGGCTGAATCAGGCGACAGCGGTTAAATTGCAAATGTGAACCAGTAAAACGTGTCCCTGCTGAGAGCAAGGTTGTGTCTAAAGTGAGGCGAGAGTGAAGCAGCTCGAATCGGGGTGTCGTTCGAATAACATCGACCTACGCCTTGGACCTTTCCTCTGACGTAATATGAACACTAACGAAGCGAAAATTTGGATCTCGACTAATCGATAGACTCTTAAAAGCTTCTCTAAACATTAAGCCATCCAACGGGACATGGCCAAGAGACAGCCAGCCGTTCTACTTACTTTTACCAATAACCGAACGAATATACTCGGTGAAGGTGAAATGTCACGAGAGGCGACATTGACATACTCTCACAGGGAATGGTCTTTGGAAATCGAGAAATGTCATTTGCTTATCACGATTCATTCAGACGTTCTTGTATTCTTGCCTTTTATACTAGTTTACCCCGTGATTTCAGATAGGGACAATAAACTGCTGAACTATTTTTAATTCTATAGCAAATGTCACCTTTAATGAATCTTCTATTTATCGTGAATTCCCTACGCTTGCTTATTTACTCATTTGTTTGTTCACTCCTTTACTTCTAACAGCAGTTTTATTGAATTCAACACGACAAGAATTTGTTTGCCACTTGAATAAAGATTCATATAATATTAACGTAACATTACACACTATATATACGGATATATATATATACAAGTGAATACAGTGATGAAACATGGCAATAGCAGAAGAACAACAATAGTTAAATTGGCAGAAGTATTATGTCGAAATATACATATATATATAAACAGAACATTTAAACGTGAAGTATTCAAATAGGCAAATAAGTAATATAATGTTACTTAATGATAAGGAGAAAATATAATGTTTGTTAGCTTTACCTAAAGTATAATATAAGTAAGGGCAAAGGTATTGTGAAAGTAAATACCTTTATAGTAAGAAGTCTCACCATTAGGCAGAAGCGCATCTTCCCTAGCATGCTGTTGCTGCCGTGCTTGGCGCACTTTCATTATACGCATGCGTAAGAATTCAATTTTGGCGCGTGAATCGTCGAGCATTTGTTGGGCTTCCTGCAGCAACTTTTTGTCCCTGTGACCGCTCGTCAAGCTCTGGATCATGTTCTCTGCGCCCTGTTTCACCTGTAATCATGAAATACCGTAAGAATCAATGTCTATAGTCTCTATGGTATAATCAATGCACTCGAATCACTTGCCAATAAAACAATTTAATCTTAAAGGTGAAAAAAATTCTAAATTCTCTAAACTTTTTACAAATATAGATTAATAAAGAAAATTTTATACTGAAAATAAATTTGTTAACTGCATAAGGTGAAGTAATGCAACAAGATATAAAATAACATAAGAAATCAATTCATCTCTATTTCCAATAATTATTATCAGAAATTAGTTGTGTATGAATATTTTCTTTAAAAGTAATATTAATATACACTGTAAATAAACGTTAATTATAACGTTATCGCATTATAGCATTTGCTTTTTCAACATGAGGTACTTGCCTTCAATTCAATATTGAGTTGTTTCTCCAAGGACAGTAAACGAAGATCCGTGAATAGACCCTCCTGACTCGGCGATGAAGGTCCCATTGGTGACAGAGGCGTGTCTGGAACGAAAATAGTACTTCTAGTCAAATCCTACGTGAAACAATCTAATCTAATACAGTGGGCTTCTATAAAGAATGCATAGTTTCTTTGATATATTATACATATATATATATAGTCGATGTAAAGTCTTTGGACACTATAATATTTTAAACATAATCTGTTAGTATAACAATATTAATAGAGGGAGGCAATTGCGAAAAAAGACACAAATATTTTGAATTTTCTGTTTTTTTTTTTGTAAACATTTTTTTATACCCTGTATATATAGACAGGGTGTAATAATGAACTTTTTAGAAATTTTAAAGGGTTGTAGAGGAGGGATTTGATAATTTCTCATTTGCCATTTTAATATTACAAATATACGCTATAAAAAATTCTTTCATTATTTATTATTTTCACATTCTTTTAATAGTAGTAAAATCAGACAGTTCTCAAAGTCTACTTCCTGTCTTTAACCTGATAAAGATTTATTTGATGAAGTCTCCCACATATTCGTCGCTATATAATTCAAGTATAGAAAAAATTGTATTCTTCTTTGTTCTCACTCACATACACACTTATACATACTCATTACCGACAAATTTCCCACTGACACTTTTCACTGCGTTGAGTAATGAATGTGCTGCTTGTCACGTATTTAATGCTTTAACTACTTTCATGTTTCTGAATGAAAATGTGCCCCTATCAGATAAGCGAGAATAACTGTCTTATATTAATGTATGTTACTAAAAAAAAAATAAACATTATTTGTTGACCATTCATTTTAATAATTTTATTGAAATAAAATGTTTTAATTTTGCTATTTAGATAATATAATTTTTTAATATACTACTACTAGAATGTATTTTACGTAACTTTAATTTTTAATTGTTTTCCAAAAGAACGAATATCTTAATAGAATTACATTAATGATTTCCTTTAAAATTTGCTGCTTTTCCTATAATTTTATGGTCTGCTAAGAGATTGAAAGTCAATAATTTGATGAAAAATAGACATATGATATAATTGATGTAACAAATATCGGTAAAATATTAAATAAGATAATAAGTAACAAAATTGCATTAAGCTTGATTACTAAATTTATATAGTTGCACTTTTCATGCTCTAATTACGATACATGTTAATGAATTAGATTACTGTTATTATAATAAAAGTAGGTTTTAATTGTATGGAGTATGCATGCAAAACTACTTAAAAAAAGAAGTTTTTTCTTACATAGTTTGCTTATAAAAAATAAATTAGATTATTTTTATTGAAATTTTATTTCAGTCGATATTACCTAAAACTATGATTGTAGTAGACCTGAAGTTATGTTAGAACATTCGATTCATTTCCCAGGCATGACAAGGACCGGAGACGAAGTAGACAAAACGCATACCGGAACGCCATGGGAAACGAGTGTCATAATTGCACGCGCCACTTCCGTGTTAACCGGAACTACGAACAATTGTGGCAATCAATTCTGCTTTTTTCAGAACGAGCTAGAACTAGGTACTTTTATCACGTTCCAATACCGTCAGTTTATTCCAAGTAATATATATTAAAACACTTAATTCTTCAGCTCTTTCAGAACAAAACTATGTGTATTTTAGAGATTGTACTTTTTCTAGAAAAATCAATGTATTTTTGATATATATATATAAAAGACTTTATTTTTTAATTAAAAATACATTAACGCATTGCCAGCCGGCTATCAATAGCAGAGAAAGAAGACATTAAATCTGGGACAATTTAGAACAAACAGAGTGAGAGAAAAGTGTAATTATAAAAATACAGGGAATGCATCGGTGTGTCGATGTATCGAGTATTCAAGTGGATCGGGTCCGATGAATACGCATCTCCATATCCGAATAAGGTGAGGTGCGAAGCCTCAAATGGAATGAGATTTCGCGCTTAAGAATATGTTGTATTGAGATTTGCGCGGTATGCAAGCATGCGTACCGGCGTCTCCGGTTCCTGATTTATTAAGTTGCATCGAATTTGGCGGTATTGACTTGCAAAACGAAGATGTTGCTGTAAGATTTATTACTACAACTTTGTAGCTGTACTCTTTTATATCCACTTAACCCAAGAACAGAAAAAAAATCCAAGTACCGACTTTAAATGCAATAATTTTACGCGCGACATTTATTAAAAATCCTGACATCAAATTATAGGAAAAAAGTTACTTTGGATAATTAATATTCTTTCATTAACGACGATACATATTTTTTCTCGGAAGTTCTTATCTAATTCTCTTTATATTATCCGATAGTTGAAATAAGGTGGCGTCCTTCTGTTTCAGTTCAGTTATCGGAGTGCAATTATCTAATTAATGCAACCTTTGAAATTAAATATCTTAAAAATGAAATTTCAAATCAAAAATTACTAAGGGGAATTGCTAAAGGAAAAGAAAAAATTGAAAAAGAAAATGAAGGAAAGGAAAAACAGAAACGAAGAAAAAAGATTAATTTAAATGCAAACAAAAGTGACATAAGCAAGAAATACGTAAAACGAGAAGATTAGTACGATGGTCAGTAAAGCATTCCATTATATTCTGAGAATAGTAAGATTTTTTAAGAACGAGTACTAAGAGTTCATTTGTTTCGAAGGGTTTGCTACCCTTGAACCTGTAGCTCTGGATCTACACTCTGTAAGTCTGTTGAATGGGATTATTACTGTACAATACACGTAATATACGTAAAAAGAGCCCTTCGATACCATTTTTACCGGTTCAATGACTTGTCCGAACGCACACGCAACCCTAAGAGTTCATTATACCAGAAAACCGGAGGAGATGAGAATTTATCTTACCATAAGAAATACCGCACGTATAAAATGAATTGCACTAGGGTGGATTTGCGAATGCCGAAACTTAATGCATTCTTAAACTGTATTTGCAAAATGTTGCTGTTGATTAAAAATGTGTAAAATTTGTTCTATTGCAAAATTCTTTTTATTCTAGCTTAACAATCAAACGTTGGAGAAAGTTATCAGTAGTTATCACTCGCATATACATGTCTCAACTATATAATAAATTGTAACATGCTGTTATCTGATCTTCGGGCTTTGTTGTATGATAATAAAAATGTGCTCTACGTGTTTAATTAACTAAAATTTTATTTTTATTATTTGTTTTTTATCGATAGTTTACAGATTTGTGTGTGTGTGCAAAGCCAGTCCTCCCCACCTTGTATTTAATTATTTTTAAAGCTGTACCAGTTTAATATTTTATATATTAATATTCAGGAACTTTGTGTACTACAAGCTGAGTACAAACTGGTACACCTTTAAAAATGATTAGATTCAAAAGAAGGGGGACTAAATTCACACACACCACAGATCTTGGTTCTTTCTTCATACCTATGTGGCTGTTAGCTATATTGTTGCGTAAGATTTTTCAAGGTTGAAAGATAAACAAGAAAGTCTGTGACGATTTAAACAGATAGATACGTTACAACATGCTAAGGTTTCATCGCTTATCTAGTTCTAAGAGTATCACAGCACATACAGAAGACATGAGTAGGTTTAGAATTATATGAGTTACTTTATCTTATAATCCTCTGACCTTTTGATTTTTCATTTAAAATTCATCAGTCACGTACTCAAGTGCAAGTAAATGGTCTACAAGAATGCTTATTTTTCATTTACAATTGTAGACTTTCTCTCTAAATTACTTTTTATACTATGAATGTAAATTTCTTTTAAAAATAAAAAAAATAAAAAATAAAAAAATATGCCTTTTCTTTATTTTTTCTTCTTTTTCTTATATACTTTGAGATTTTCTCCTTAGTATATTTCTATGGAGTCTTTATGATGCGAATTTTATTTGAAACATTATCGTATAATTCTTTGAATTTATTAAAATATTCAAATATTTTCCCATAGATAATACCATTATTTATCCAGTGAAATCGATTATTTTACTAACCACTAGAGGGTAAAAACAATTATTTCTAGAATAGTCTTCATATGTGGTTGAAACGATACCGAAGCAAATAGATGATCAATATTTAATAAGTATATAAAAGTAGGGATAAAATACTAGCTCAGAGAAAATGTTTTCAAGTTTTTATAATTGTCACAGACTCGCATGAGTAATGGATTTCCCTCAGTATTCCTATTATAAATTAAATAAAATTCTTTTATATGTTATCGGTCAAGGTCCTTATCAAAACCGAAGATCACGTTACATTCGGAGGATTATTATAAATTCTGTATTGCTGTCATCCGTAATTGCACAGGTAATTGTTTTAATCTTCGATTTATTTTAATACTAACAAAAATCTTACTAGACTATTGTAAAATAGTTATATATATATATATATTCTTATGGTATGAACTTTATGTAAAAGAATCTATTGTTTCTTTTATATAAATTATTAATTTCACATAAATCTAAAAAAAATTACTTTAGTTTTCAAGCCTTGTTGTAGGCAACTTCAGTTTGGAGCTAACATTCGAAATAGTACCAGCGCTAGTATTCATATTTTCAATCTTCTTGTATAGCATTATTTTTTATATTAATACTGCGAAGGTAATCATCTCCGTTAAATCAGTTTTAAATCATAAATGAGGTGATCAGAAAATTTAAAAAATATTAGGCTTTTATCATTATAATTAAATCATATATTTTTTATTTTTGTAACGTAGTTTGAAGACTTATGGAAACGTATGAAAGAAGATTGGAATTCAGAAAGGATAGAAGAAGAAACAAAAATTAAGGAGAAATATGCTGCCACAGGAAAATTAATAACAATAATATTAATATGTAATAATCCAAAATGTCAATGAAAAAATATACAAGGTGTTGCAAAATTTCTGCAGTTTAAAGGAAGCGTGGCAATTTTGCAACACTCAATATAAATGAATGTTTCTTAAATAACAAATATAGTGATCTATAATTTTAGGGATTCTGATTGGTTTGATAGTAGTATTTGTTCCATTGGCATCTCTAGCTACACAAATTCTTGATATTATTTTACCTTTAAATGAATCACGCCCACGACAGCACATATTTAAAAGTGAATATTTCATAGATCAAGAACAATATTTTTATTCAATTTTAATGTATATTGAATTGGTAATTGTTACTGGAGCTATTTTTACTGTAGCTAATCAATCAATGTTCTGTGTATTAATGCAACATATTTGCGGAATGTTTGCGGTATTGGGGTAACAGAACACATAATTAATATTACTGAATTAATAATTTGAGTATATTGACATTTAATTAATTTATAAAGTAATGTTTTAATAATCCTTATGTTATATGTATATATATATATATATATATATATATATATATATATATATAGGTATCGTTTAGAAAATGCTGTACTTAAAAACATGGATAGAAATTCAAGAGATAGATGTAATTCTATTAATAAAATGTATTATCATTCGATAGTTTTATGTGTAAATCGTCACCAAAAAGCTGCAGAGTTAGTATTACTATGTAGGAATATTCGCATGTTATTTGTAATATGTATATTTTATTATTTTGTTATTTACAGATTTCTTACTACGATGGAGTCTTGCTATGGTCCTATTCTCTTTGCATCGCTATTAATGGGGATACTTATTATAACACCCGCTCTTATTCAAGTTAGTGATATTAACGTGAGTTAAAATAATAAACAAAATAAATAAATGCATATAATTTTTACTACATAAAATATAAATTAAAGAATATACTTGTGTAGTCAATACGTCTCACGGCCGTTTGTGAAATTATTCTTATAGTAGGATATATATTTGCAAATAGTTATATGGGTCAACAACTAATAAACTTGAGTTCTGAATTAGCCGAAAGGGCGTAAGTATTTTTCTTGTATATGTATTAACATATTATTTGAAAAAGAAAATTAATGTGATTTAAATTCTTTAATTGCCTGGCTCACTTTAACTGTTTGTCTCTAACTAATACTATCGAGCATAAATATTAAACAAAGATGGGCATTATGATTATTATAAAAAAAAAATCGTCTGAAAATCATCTCCTCCTCAATCCCCTAAAGTTCGGTTGTACTTCATTGAAACACCCTTTATATATATCTACCTATTCATCTATTTTTATATCTTTCTCCCTAAGTGTTAGGGAAGGGGAGGGAGTGCTATGCGTACGCTACTTATACGTCTTATATTAAAAGAAAATTTCATATCTATAGGTACTTTAGTCAATGGATGAATTGCTCAATTAAAATACAGAAAATGATGCCATTAATAATACGACGATGTAAGAACCCATGTGGAATATCCGGTTATGGCTTCTTTTTTCTAGCACTTGATTGCTTCCGTATGGTAAGTCACAATATTTTTTAAGATCAATGTTTAAAGTAATTATATTTCTCAAGGTGATGCAGACAGGTCTCACATATTGTATGGTGCTAAAGCAAATTCAATAATATTAAAAAATATATGTATATTTCAACGCAGTTTTATAAGGTAATAATTATATATATATGCTTTATACAGGATATTGCAAAATTATAGCGTTTTCTTTAAAGAGATTACTTAGAGATTGTTTGACTCAGTTTATTCTCAAGACTTTAAAAAAAAGGGCGACAATTTTGCAACATCTTTTATATAAAAGTATATATTTTATTCAAAGTAAGATAAGAGCAAAAATGAGTAGCATAATCATAAATGCTTTTATTAACAGAGTAGTCAATTGGAGAATATAGAGTGAAATAATAAAGAGTATATTTACAAAAACTAAAATTAAAGTAATAGTAGTAATAGTAATAATAATAACAATAAAAATATGTATAACTGTTATAAAATACATTTCATTTTTCAATCAAACATTTACTGTATCATAAAAGGTTACGCTAACTTGATCTTGTATATATTTTATAACAATTTATGAGCTTAATGTTAAGGTAAGTCTCTTGGAAAAATTGTAGCAACGTTAAAATAAAAATACACTTGCTAAAAATACATTTACTAGAAAATATTATTAGCTTGGTGCAAATAATCTTTAATGTCTTTATAAAAAGGATAGTCAAGTTAATATTATTAATGAAATTAATAAGCGATAATGTATTTCAATGATAAATTTATTTGAAAGACAATATTACTTAGAACTCCATTTTGACAACTGGTATGAATGAGTTTAGTAATGTAATGAAGTTAATGGAGTCGTGTCATGATATTGCAATAGTAGTGAATAGAGCAATGAACGTTCATTCATGATTCTTAGTTGTAACTAAAGGTTATCTACAAGACAGGTCTTCGTCCCCTCTCCTCCCTTTCTCCTTTCTTGCATTCATATACGAGCCTGCACGTACAGGTGTTATTTAAAGTTGCTTAGGTAAAAAGTGTATTTAGGTACAAGTATTAAATTACGAAGAATATTATTATATTCAATATTCAAATTGAGTTTTGTAACAGGTTTAGTTATTTGACAGTTTGTAAGTAGTTAATTGAAGATTGAAAATCATTAAAATAAGTATGAAATGCGCGTGTAGTAAAAAATAATTTTTTAAATAAAATGAGATCAGAGTTGTCAAAAGCTTCGTTACTTGAATGAGTAACAAGAGACAGAGATTCCTTCATTTATGATTTTAGTTAAAACTTGGATAAATCTTTTCTTTATGAAAGGTGTAATATACACCAGGCGATCAGAAGGTGGAACCGATGAGGATTCTCGCAGCATACGTTAACGCGCCTAGACAATTGCAGTTCTTTCCCCTCTCGTGAAAGGGGAATATAACGGAGGAGCATTCTCTTTGCAACACTGATTAAAATAATTGCCAAGACCGTAAGCTAAACGCGAAGATGCTACGACAAGAGGTTCGGTGGTAATGGCAAGCTGTCGTCATTATAAGACTGAGTTGCACGCGTGTTTTTAGTGTCTCGTCATGTAACAGCACGACTCTTACGTAAGTGTTGCGTATTAGAACGTAACGTGTGATTAATTCTGGCCGATTTGCTCTTGCTTTCTTGCTTATACCTGCTTTCGGTGTTTTCTGCATTCAGCAAAAATGTTGAAACTTAGCATCAAAACAAACATGAAATTCTACCCGATGCCAATTGAAAGAATGCAAAGTCTAGCAATTTCCAGCGAGATGAATGTGAATGCAAATTTGGAATTAAAAGATAAAAAGAAGCAATGTCAAATTAGATCAAATTAGAACATTGATGGAAATTCACACAATATGGATAGTGTTTACAGAAATATTCCTTTAACAGCATGCATGACTAAAAGTCGACTATCACTTGACTTTTTTTTGTTCTTTTTTCATTGGCGATTGAAGTCTACCAAAAGTCAACTGTTTCTAGCGTATTTTCGTTGACAATTAAAGTCGACTACAAAAGGTGACTTTTTCTTGACAAGAAAGACGACTAATAGTCAACTTTTATTTGATTAAAGAACGGAACATTTGTCGTCCTTTACTAAACTTTTGGTTAATGAAAAGCCTATTTTCTTGAAGACATCTTTTGAATAGGCCAGCTCATAGTCGACTTTGTGCGGTTAGGGTTTTCATTGGCAATATAATTGCCTGACAATTTGGTTAAAATATAGATCTTTTGGGAATGTTTCTTTTTAATAGCGAGGAAATATTAATTTTAATATTTCCATGAAATTGTTTAAAATAATCGGTATTGAAAGTGTAGGCAATGCCAATTTCATGCTTGAAAATTCCACATTTCAAAAACTACGTAATCGATTTCCAGAATTCTGTATGTTTTTACCTCAAATAATGGTATAGAACTATTTGCAATAGAATGGGAAATCATGATTTTTTTTAAATATTGATAAAAGCAATGCCAACTTAACAATGGTCAAAGACTACCTCTTTTATCCTTCAAATGTTTTTATTCATTGATCAAAGAGAAAACGATACGTTTACTTAAATCTTTTAAATAATTTAAAATTTTCAACCATTTTATATCTGTCCTTGAAGAACATGCTATTAAAAAATCATATGAAAAATTTACATATATTACACATATTATTCTTTCTAGAGTCATGTCAGAATTATGTTGTTAGAAAATAAATTTATGAATATTTAATAAAATGTTAGAGACAGTAATGCAGTAGAATGTACATAAAGATTTATAGGAATTCTTTTGACCTCCCTCCAAACTAAAACTTCATAAAATTGTTAATGTCTTCATGGAAGTTCAATGCGAGATTTAGTCCGGAAGCTCAGTATTCAGTGCCATTAACTGCATAAAGCCGTAATTACATATTTCCGGAGATATACATTGTAGTCAGAAGAGAATAAAGAAAATTAAAATTATAAAGTTTTAAATAGGTATTACGAATAGTTTGCATTTTTAGCGTTACAGCAAACTTTTATTTAAAAGTAATAATGAATATATATATATGTATATAAATTGAATAATAATAAATATTTATCGCTAATTCTACTTTTATTTGGTGAGAATTTAATTTTGAATCATGAACCAACAAAATATTTTGCTGTTATAATTAGCAAGGAAGAAATTTTATAAAATCAATTACGATCCCAGCATTTAATAAGAATTTTAATTTCATTAAAGCACACACATATAATGCGTTTGAATAATAAAGAAAGAAGTTAATTTAAAGTAAAAAATATCAAGTCGAAGAAGGATCGTGAAATCTCATGAACAGCAGACGCGCTTATTCTTTTGGTTAAGTTCGACCTAGAACGGCATCATCGATACATAACTCACGTAACGCATTACGAGTCCTTAAATCGGCCGTAAAGACACAGACAGGATCCAGAGGTAGTCACCAAAGGCTCTGGAGGATGTCATGGTCTCTTTCCCCTCTCTTGTTTATAGGAAAGGGAGACACAAAGCCAAGAAGGAATGCGAAAGCGTGGGTTCACTTTTGAAATGCGATCTTGATTTGTGAAGTATACGGATCCTTCAGGGATCGATACTTTTTCCTAGACATAGTAAAACGTATACGAAGATATATATGTATTATGTAATAATCGCTAATCTATTGTCAAACGACACGATAAAGACAATATAACACTTGGATGATCCGTTTTTTTTTTAACGCGTTACGGTGCTATTCCACTGGCGTCACAATGGTTTGATATTATAAATAATGCCACTTTGCGAATGACAGCCAATAAAATTATATTCAGAAAAACAAAGACTATAATATCAGCAAAGAAACCACAGTAGGCACACTTACATTATCAGAAGTATTGTTGGGTTTATAAATATGTTGATCGAGATACTACGAAGAAAGTAGATTATAAATTCCGAATTTTGGAGACTGCACGACGATGGTTGGTTTTATGTGCTATAAAAAACCGCACGCGAGACTGATATACTATAAATAGTTGCTACCACTTATCATCAATTTAAAATAGGCTTATGCTTTGCTCATAAATGCCCACTAGTTCCAGAAAAAATGGAGAGGAGGCAAAAGTGAAAAGATCACTAGGCACTATGTGAAACCACAGAAGTCTATTTTAAATCAATGAAATTCATCATTGTAAATCAAAGTCATTCCGTCCCCCGCGTTTATTTTAAAAATATAAATATAGCGCTCTTTTATTTTTATAATGCATTATTATTGTCATTACACGCAACATAAATTCTTTTATAATTAGACGAGGAATTATAAATATATAATTTTTTTCCGATAATTATATCTTAGCTGTGTTATTAATATTCCAACTTTACCAAGAGGAAAAGTTTTTAGAATAGCGCCAGGAATCACCCCCTTTAAGAAAGTGCGATCGTTTTGTAGTACCCTGTATATTGAACTATGAATATTATCCCTAAAATTTTATACAATATACGTTCTAAATTATATAATTAAAGCAAAGCCCGCGGGTTCCAAATCAAAGAATTAAGTCAGTGAATGACGCTACCCTTGATTATTTGGATCCAAGTTAATCACTACTAATTTATACGGGCGGCGACCGCTTAAATGCCGAAGCTTGGTGGAATATAATATCACAGTACCAGAAATTATTCTTAAGAACGATGCAGTATTAACATACGTGCACCTTTTCCAATAGGATTATATCAGAGGGGAAAGGACAGGCCAATTAACCCAAATAGTAATTATCCATAATCTTTGATTTGTATACTTATAAAGCAATTAAGTTATCAGGAAATTTATGACATAGGAATACTATTAGTTAAATAGAAACAGACAGATAATTGAAGTGAGATAACACTATTCTGATTTTTATTTGTTTCTTTTCAACTATTGGTCTACCTCTGTCTAACTAATAGTATCCTTATTTTTCATTTCATTTCATTTATTGGCATTTATTATTAATATCTCAAAATCTTTATTCTTATCTTCAAGAGTATCTTCCTTAAAGGAAGTGCGAGAATTTCGGAACATCTTGTATAATATAAGTAGTTGACGACCATAACATTAAGAATGGTTTGCTAGTGATTATGCGTCAGTATCGATAAGTAAGCTTTCCGTCATGAGACGAGGATCTGGACCGGTTGCAAGAGGCAAGCGGTAGGAAGTAAGAGATAAGTAGTGTATGTGAATAATATACACACGAACACTATACGCACGTTGGAAACTGCAGCACTGCTTATAGTTCTTATGTCATAAGCTAATTGTGTTGCACGTCAAGTGCCTTTGACGTTTCCGTCATGTTAAGGATAGATAAGCAACGGGGCAAATGCATCATTTACGCGTGTATCCTTTGACGATTAAAGCTTGTTAGCACAGTTAATGATTATAAAGTCAAAACTGATTCGTCGGAGACAATACTTCACTGACATCTTCGTTATATTGACGATAAAGTAGCATCGATAGCAATTAGTGGAAGTAATGGTCGCGTATGTGATTTGCACGCTCGACTTATCGACTCTCTATTGGCTTGTAACTATACAACTCGTTCAAGTTTATAAAGCGAAGACGATTGTGGACTCTCTCGTTAATGGTAGAATTATTAAGTACTTTCTGCTTAACGACACAGAACGGTCGTTAGTGCATCCCTGAAACAGGGAGTTGGGCATTAGTTTGTGTTGGATAGTTAGCCAGCTTGACTACCGCTATACATTAACGATATCGATGACGATCATAAGTTCTTTTTTACTTTTCTCTTCATATATACAAGTACTTTAAAAAGTTGAGGAGGGAAGGATAGCGTGTGCGCGAATTTGGCATAAAATCTTATATAAAAGAGAAAAAAGAAAAATACTATAATTAAAATTTCAAAGGCGATACTTTTTTTTGCTTTTTGGCGCATGAAAAAATTCTGCAATGATTGACGTGTACCCGATAGTTCATCATATGCAGCGTTACAAAAAGAAAGACAGTGCCCACATATTGTCTTTTTATCTCGGCTGAAATCACATGACCTAGAACAATAGACTCACTCGTTTGTTCCGATGAACCCATACTTCGCTGCTTTCGATGCAATAAAGAATAAACCTGCCTCTTTTACTGTCACAAACAGAAATTCCTGTATACTTTTATGAACGGTTGATCGAAAAAACTACGTAAAACGAAATTGAGAAATACTATACCGTTTCCGTGCATTTGTAAATAAATCACACTACTATTTTATACTTAATATAGTTACAAATTCTGTAACTAGAAAAATAGTAAAAAAAAGAAACAGCATAGTCAGTCAGGTACATGAAACTGGAAACGTAATATAATGTAACTAAAAGAAATTAAAGGGAGAGGAGTGAGGAATGAGGAGTGAGAAGTGAGAAGTAAGAAGAGAGAAGAGAGGAGAGGAAAGGAAACGAAAAAGTAATTGATCGTCGAGAATCGGGTTGGAGGGTTACATAAAACCCGTTTAGGTGAGTGTTGCACAGAATTGAGTACAGTGGCAGCTCTCGCTCGGTTGGTCGGTCAATGCTGTGCGCCGTATGGTGTTACCGTGAAAACGGTGATGGTATCTGGCTAGTCAGCCACTTACCTTGGCCATTGGAGTGATTTTGTTGCGGCGGCGGCGGCGGCTGCGGCTGGCCCTGCGTCAGGATTATTTGGCTCTCGAGCTGCTGTAGTTCAGATTGTAGCTCGCTCAACTTGTTATTCGCCTTTTTCACGATAGTCGCGACGTGAGAGAGGGCCTTGCGATCCGTCGCCACCTCCCGAAGCTTCTCCGCGCCAGCTTTTATCTTCAGTTCCTAAAAATAAAAAAATGCCAAATCACATTAATTAAATTTTCTGTTAAATTAAAATAATTAACTAAATTAGAATTTTGTTTTGTTTCAATATGCATTTAATCATATGGACAAAGTCGATTCATCAATTAGATATTCCATTTATAAAAATACTCATGTATATGCATTTCCTATAAAATGATTAATTCGAGATGTTAGGGGGTGGTTCCTGATGCTATTCTAAGAACTTGTGATTTGGCAATTTTTAATTTGAAGCTTTACTCTCAAAATATTCAACGATAAGGATGCCACTAGTTAGACAGAGACACTCCCACAATTGAAGCAAGACAGAGTGGCGCCGCCTCACTTTAACCACTAGTTAAATTATATCTAAGTAATGGCATCTTTATCATTGAATATCTTGAAAATAAAGCTTTAAATCAAAAAATACCAAGAGGAAAATTCTTTAAAAATTGAATCATTAATCACATCTCAAAAAATTGTATCATTTACCATTTTTCAATTCGGAACTTAGTTTTCATGCTATATTAGTTAGACAAGACAGATAAACAAAAGTCAGAACTGTGCTACCTTACTTCAACTAGTTGTCTGTCTTCTTCTAACTAATAGCATCTTTAGCTGTACAAATATCTAGAAATTTAAACTTTGAATACAAAAGTGGTAAATGACTTTTGTGAAGTTACTCTTTAAAGAAAGCGCAACAATTTTGCAACACCATGTATAAGTGGAATGGATATTAGAGACATCTTCTCAGAGTTCAAAATATAAAGTGTTTTCTCAGAAGTAAAAGTGTTTTCTCAGAAGTAAAAGTGTTCAGTGAGAAAACTGTAACTTAACAGAGTGGAGAGAAGAGAGGGTGGAGGTAAGAGGGAAGAAGGTTAGTCACGTCATCCAGACACGTAAATGCCATACGTGCTATATTGGTACGTTGCAAGGTTGTAAAGTCATTACTACGGTCATATTTACCGTGATAATCGGATTTTACTACGGTACTACACATAAATTTTGATCTGGTGCTATCATTTATGTCCACTATCAATAAGTTTCGTCAAATATGATTCACATCGAGATAAAGAAATTCAATTTCTTATATTATTCGAAGAAAATGATTTAAAAGAGGGTTTTTCCAATTAATATTCTTTCATGTAATTGTAGGCCTGTTAGTTTTTTTAAAATAGAAACAATTATAATAAAAATATGACATACCTTGCGTATTTCTCTGCGTATATGTTCCCGGAGCTCGTCGAGACGAACTTGCAAGGGTACCTGGTCACTGAGAGCAACCCCATACTTGTTTGACAGTTCATAGAGAATAGGGTACTTGATATAATCACTCTAAAACAGATTTTAAGATAGATTACTTATTAAAATAAAAAAAATTAGAAATTTGTTAAAAATTATGCATACTGGTTATTTGAAGTAATTAGTGTCTTTATTGATAATTGTGATTAAATCTGGTATTAGTTTGTGATAGTGACTTTTATTAATTTGAAGACAGAATTGCTTTTTATTGAAGAGATGAAGAATCTACTATGGAATTTACAGTTATTGGTGAGTCTTATTTATGGAAGTCAACATTTATGGAAAAAATACATAGAATTCTGTAAAAAAAGCAGAGAACTATAGAATTATTAAAAATTCAATAAGAACTGATATTTATCTTTTCATAATTTTAGATGAAGCAAATTCAGTTTCATTGGAAACACGAGGAACAATTTTGACAAATGCACATATGTGCTCATTGCACTCAAAGAGTTAATATATTACTTTACTTTAATTGTCTTGTAATTTCAAATAATTTTTACTTATTTTAATGCATTTTTAACATACCACACAAGGAGCAATGCAACTCCAGAAGCATTTTGGTGCACTAAAAGACTTAGGCCTAAATCTTACCACAGTGTTCTTATCTTTATATTTGATACGAATAAATGACATTATCTATTTTGAAAATATTGTTCACACTTCACAAATACTTTCGAGCAAGAAATACAGAAAATCCAACACTTTGAATCAAAAGACTAATTTTAAAACCAATATAATTTAAAATCTTCGTGATCGATTTACTTGTCGTTTTGCCTTCAACAGTTAGTATTTAGAGTAAACGTCTTATTTTATCGACATAGAGTAAAATTTACAACATTAATTTATTGGCTTATAATGGCAAACTGCAAAAAGTTTCAGTAAAAAGGTGAATCTTATTAGCTGTTACTTTCTTATTTCCTTGTTTTAAAAGTTGAATGCGCGCTTACGAATATATAGACATTATTACGCTGAAATTACAGAATTGAACTAACTTTGAGTAGACTTTGTCGATGCCGTTATCTCTTATCAGACGTTTCGATAACAGTGATTCTCAACTACGAAAAGGTAAGCGCGTCGTGTCCCACCTGATAGCATACGATAACAATGCGGTGTGTGTGAAGTTGTACGTATTATCAATCAAATGTAAAGAGTGATACCATACACTCTTTTATCATTTATTTGCCTCATCGTTGCATCACGATTTACACACAATTAGTATTCAATTGCTTGCTAAATAATAATGACCTCATAAATAATGAGATCAAAATCAGCCTATCGAAGCATTCGAAACAACTCTGTTTTTTATCATTTCTACACGCTTACAATAATGTGTACAGTATGTACGATCAACAGTGCTACAATTTATGAAAATTTCAGTGTACGCGCGTGTGAAACTTGTGTTTTTTTAATGTAAGCTTCATCGATGGCCCAAAAATTATTCGAAAGAAATAAACCAATATTAGCAAAATATGTGTTCTTATTTGAGCGACTGATGAGTCAGTGTATAAAGAAAATCAGGAGACGTTGAACAGTAGAAGAAACAGAATTCAGAATCAACATCAACATTGTACATGCATTAAAGTCCGAATGCCTGTATGATGTGGCACCATCAAACGTTTTATTTTTGGATTACGCGTGGTGTAAAACATCCGTATACAAATTGCGAAACTGTTTGCTTGGGAAATCGGTATCGATAGTAAACGATAATAATAATTACATGGAAATGGTGTTGGATCAAAAGCTCGACTTAACTATTGTTATATATTGATAGCGTAAGAAATGCGATGAGAAAACATTCGATGGTATCGGAAGCCCTATCGCCTTTTACGCTTAAAAAGTGTAAATAAGAAGAAGCGCGAGAAGTGTCAATGAAACTAACGAGTTTTGCCAAGATTTGCCGTAGCTGGGATCTCGTAATTGGCGATAATCGGAGTAAGATAGAGATTGGTTTATGGCGAGACATGATATTTGAATTTGCAGAAGGAAGAATAAAATTTCAAGGGAAATGTAGGGTCGAATCAATTCGAGTCGAGTAGAGTAGAGTAGAGTAGAGTAGAGTCGAAGTTGAAGTCGAGTCAAGCCAAGAGCACGGACATCTGTCAAGTCCATAATTGGAACGAGGCACGCACAGTCAAAAATGGTTTCATGTTTTATGTGAAAGTTCGGGACGAGAATTGGTGGGCTTCTTAGCTGGTATTGGCGCTTGGGATTTTCTTGGTACGGTTTCGTGACGACGTCATTATTAATAAGCGAAGTTGCGCCGGTAGTCGTGTTTTCGCACACTACCAATACTTCTTTTAAAAATAACGACCTATTCGAGAAGCCGATTGGCGCCGACCCGCACCCAAACCCGAACCCGAACCCGAGCCTGAGCCCGAGGCCCACGACGACACCGATGTCTATTTTCGTGCTGTCAGAGAATTCCACTTGTTGGTTGGAAGCAGGTGCTGGTGGTGTGGGCTATAGGCTACTCTTCCGTTGACCACACAACACTTTTCTACTCTCGCATTTCGTTGTCGTACGAGAATCTTATTTCGACAGGACTCCCTGAAGATTTGGGTCGTCCTCCTCCACCCTCCGATTGATAAAATCTATCAAATTTTCTAGAGCTTTGCCATATTAGGCGCGCGATGGCCCGACGATATTTCGCTAACGCCGCTAATGTCCTTAATGCCAAGTCAACAGCCAAATCGTTCGATCTGGCGAAATAAGATCGAATCGAAACGATCCTTACTATGCCGGAAGACACTCGCATCATTGCTCGGCAAGTGTAGATCGGTTAAGTCGGTGAAGAGGGCGCTGGGAAGGAATCCACCTCCTTCTCTTCCTTCTCTTCCTCCTACGCTCCTCCACCTCCTCCACCTCCTACTTACATGGAATCTGGTGAGTTTGTTAGCGAGATCTTCGACCTAGTTTGGCGTTCAAAGCGGTGCAACCGACCACGTTGCAAATACTTGGAAGAATTGCCGAAAAACGAGTGGATAAGCCTACGACTCACCTGATAATAGCTCGACTCCGCCATCTTGACCACTATACTTCACTCACTCACTGTCTTCTATCCGTCCTTTGTGCACGAATTAACAAAGTCCATTGTGTGTTTACAACGAGTAATAAACGTGCATTCAAATTCCTTGACTAAACATAACGTATTTCATGATATATCACACATATCTGATCTTGCTCGAGGATAATGTAAGAGTAAATAAACCGATTGAAGTCAACACAACGTTGCCACTATCCAGGCAGATGAATGAAAGACGCGCGACTAGCGAATAAAATCAGACACAACCACATTCCATCGCACCGAACTGAAGACTGACGGGAAAAGCTAGGCCAATCGCCTCGCAAGGCGCGCGCACCGACTCTCACAGCCATTCCTATAAAACCAATCTGACCAATCAACGTCTAGTACTATCTAACTGCTTTTAAATCACTGACCTATCATCCCTCTCTCGCGGTTCACTCCACTAATTTAATTTTATACTTAAACGAGTTTTATTAAAAACATCAAAATTAACAAAAAAATCATCCTTGCCTGATTGCAAAATTATTCTACACACTTTTACAAAACTTTGCTATTGCTATTCTGGTTACTTATAGAACGCGATGTAAGATACGGATCGTGTAAACGGCAAATGGGTATATCATGAGAGAAAAATAAACTAAATAAGTAGATGATCAGAGAAAATTATAACTGACAAATCACACTTTAAAAAGTAATTATTTCAATATGTTTGTATTGTCTTACTTATTTTATATAACGTCTTCTATCGGTCCTAATAAAATGATAATAATAATATAATTCGTATATTATAATTTATTTATTTGTGTAATAACTTCTACAAAAATTGCATATAAAGTATGTACATTGTTAAATTATAAGAATATTTTACTAAACTTCTGCATAATTTTAAAATTACCTTTGAATGTACGATAATTAATGTAATACCAATGCTTTTAATAGTTCATCAGGTGTTCTGGAAAATAAAACATTGGGATTTTGATACAGATTTTTTGGATCATGACATGCTTCGTATAACTGCTTATAAATTGCTCCAATGACTTCAAATGATCTCTTTTGTGTGATTTCACGATGGGCGCTACTTTGCAATAAACTTATTTGGGGTAATAACAGCACGTCTGGCATTATTAAAAAGCCTTCCAATTTATTCTACAATAAAAAAATTATATAATAAGATTAAATAAATAAAATGTATAACAGAATTTTATACTTTATATATATATACCGTAAATTCCTTAACACTTAATGGGTCCATTCCAGGTATAGAAGACAATGGACCTTCTTCACGACATTGTAAAATAGTATATATAGAACCAAGATTTAAATTTACAACTAATGAACTAGCTTGTTCAGAAGTAAGTGTATCGATCTGTGCATCTGATTGTGCCTAAAATATATTAAAATATTTATTTTTTAATAATTTTTTAGATATTAATTATCTCAATTCTTTAAACAATTTACCTGCAATCTTTCTAATCTTTGATCCATATATTCATATAAACCTAAAGTTGATTGTATTTGGTGCATACAATTTAACAAGTATACAGCCATATCAACTGTTGGTAGTCTAGATGCTGTTTCATTTACTTCTTGCAATAAGGGATCTATGATACATGATACTATCTGCAAGTGCATTGTATTAACATAATTCGATTAAAGTTTATGTTAATAAAACAATACAAGTTAATTTATTAACCTGTAACATATCCTTTTCTCTATCATCGGCAATGCTTGCTACTGACAAAATTTCATTAAGCAATGAAAGAAGTCTAGAAACAGATGGAGCAGGTATTAAATCATTTCCTGGTGGTTCTGCTCGATCTCCAAGAGCTGTTCTTGTTTCTCTTTGTAATCTACTTAAAAAGCTCTTCTCACTTAATACAAGTAAGTCAGCTAAAGTGGAATCAAGAGTGCTATCAGGTATAACTTGCTGAACTATTGCTCTATAAAATCTTATAAGTGTTGTTATTGAATATAAAACTGTTGCTGGTGCTTCTGTCATTATAACATTTTCGATTCTTGTTTGTAGTGGATGACACAAACCTTCTGTTATGTTACTTAGTGCTTTTTTAATTTGATCAGATATATCTATAATATTATTTATTATCCATATTAATAAAATTTAATAAATATTTAATAAAAATATTTGTAATAATTTATACTATTAACATGTAAGCCTCAAACCTGTTTTATTGCATTCCTTAACTAATACAAGAATATTTTCTTTTTCTATTGGAATTGCTTGATGAAGCCAAGCAAGCATATCTCCAATATATCGCTTTGGATAATTAGAATGCATCTCAATAGGATTAGGCATTCCTTTAATTCCTTTATCTAATGTTAATGCATCTATAAACGAATTGATTAATAAAGTTTTTCGAGATGAACAGTATTCATCTATAATATACCTGAAAAACATAATATTTTACAAAAACTACTTCTAAATCGATAAAACATTACTGAAGAATATTTACTTGAATAAAACTGGCCTATCTTGCAATTTACTCATAGCTTTAACAAGCAATAGTGCTACTTGCTCATCTTCAATCTGTTTGCAATTATTTTGTGTCCATCGATATAGCCTTTCAAGAGCTGATTCTTGAAGTAATGTCATTCTTTGCATTATATCCAAACCTAATGTTTGATATCCAGATTGCATTAATATTCTACAGTTTTTATGAATTTCTTGAACACGATTTATTACATTAAAGAATTCATCTGTTATGGGTGAATCTCTTGAAATTCCATGTAATGCAGCAATTTCATTTGAAGTTAATTGAAAGCATTTAATAAAAGAATTTGCAACTTCTTGTTGCATTGATAATATTTGACTAAAAAAAATATTATATATCATTTTGCATAATATATTAGTAATTTTCATTTTGTATTATTTTATGTTATCTAATTTTTTAAATTTATACATTTTACCTTTCATTTTGTAATTTTGTAGTTTGATCAATTAATTGTAATATTTGAGTTTTGGTGCTATGTAATTTATTAGTCATAGATTGAACTGAATTATTCATTGCTAATACATTATCATAAATAAAGTCTAAAGAATTTTTAACTTCTCTAAATGCAAATAAAAATTCTTCATTTATAGCTAAACTTCTTCTTTCTATTTTACTCCTTAGATTTCTTCTTGCATTTAATGTATTTTCGGTGAAAAATGTAGAAAGTTCTTTTAATGCTTCTAATGTATCCTAAAAAAATAAAAAAAAATATAAATATTATGTTTGACGAAATAAGTTTTATTATATTTTATTAGGTTAGAAATATTTAATAAACAATTATTTATATTGAAAATACCTTGTCATGCTCAATTCGTGAATCAAGTAATTTGTTAACTCTTCTAATTAATGTAGAATTAGCATTTTTTTCAGTCATCTTATATCAAATTTTATTTAGGAAAGTAATTTATATATTTATACAGCTTATTCATATATCAGAATGTATTATACTCTATACCACGTCACATTTTCAGATTTCTAGACTGAAGGCACATACACATTCAACTGTATTTGTGAATGGGTCTGCAGGACATTCATCAGCTGTTTACAGATAACCTATGAATGAAACAAAGTTGAAGAAAAGATGCTTATGTATATAGTGCTTTACTTTCTTGTTTACACGATTAATAATAAAAATTAAAAAAAGTTTAAAAGCATCAACAAATTTTCATGGATTTAATTAAAAATTTCTTATATGTTATAATCTATTTGTATTATGAGAAAAAGCAATAAATAAGTCTTCTTGTTAATAAACTTAATAAAGTTTTGTGGTACTTTACTCTGCAATATTTCCAAAACAGTAAATTTTTATTTATAAGAAGGTTAATGTTATTTGTATTCTTCAATTATATTTTGTAAATTATTAATATACACTTATATAATTTGAAACATAAATCATAACATATGAATATGAAAGGTGATAATACACTTTTTAACAACGTATACTTGTAACTTGATGAATTTTATAATTTTATATTGTTATTGTATATTACGATATACTTTAATAGTAGTAAGTGTGCAATACATGTTTCTTACATGATTATTTTATCATTATATAGTGTATAATAATATATAAGGATTATAGTTATCAGTCTGAATTCAACAAGTTTATGTGATAAAGGTAAATTATTCAATTTTTTAAGAATTCTTAGTATTTGTATTAAATGTGTACAGAATATTATAATAACAAAGAGTATTGTTTAGTAGTTTAGTAATGTTATATATTTTATATTTCTTAAAAGAAATCAAATGTTGTTTTGAATAATATATTTGTAATATTTTTATTAGTATCTTTTTGTTAGTATTATTTTATCATTTTTGTTTGTTTAAATTTTTAATTGTGCATGATTTTATTTAGTTTGTCGTGAGTAAAATGTCCACTTCAGAGACAGGTGTTGGATGCGTTAGTGAAGTAACACTTGCAATCAGTAAAACTAGGGCTTCTCAAGCAGGAACTGTAAATTCAACTGATAGTCCTGATTCAGATGGATCCAGTCATTCAAATTCATTTACTGTGCAACGCTATAATTATTCTGTAAATGGAAATAACAATCCAAATGCCGTTTCACCTTCAATGTCTTTTGATGATTTACAAATTCCAATTGTTGGTTATGAAATTATGGAAGAAAGAGCTAGATTTACTGTAAGTGTGTTTTTTTTATTAATATTTAATTATAAAATACAAATTAACTTATTTATATTTCACAATTATATAGGTGTACAAACTTCGCATAGAATTAAAAAATGGAGACTGTTGGTTTGTATTTAGACGATATACAGACTTTGTACGTTTATTAACACAATTAAAAAGGCAAAAACTTCCAACGTCACATTTATGTCTACCTAAAAAGAAATGGCTTGGTAGTAATTTTGCACCTGGGTTTTTGGAAGAACGAATAAATGGTCTTCAACAATTTGTTAATGGAATATTGAACAATACTATATTAGTAGGAAATACATCTGTTAGAGAATTTTTTTGTTTAGATGAACCTCCTACATTATCCGATACAGCAGAAGAATCTAGAGTAAGTAATCTTTAGTTACTATAAAAACATGTAAGTGCTTATCGTAAAAGTACGATAAGCACTTACATGTTTTATACATGTTTTATATTCATTTTTAGGCTATTTTTGAAGCTATGGAAGATACAATATATCATTTAAGGCAACAACTTCGAGACCGTGAAAATGCGTTAGCCTCTGAATCAGCACTCTGTAATGAACTTCGTCAAAAACTGTATGAGCTACAAAGGTAAAATATAGAATTAATAAATTATTTGAATTAAGTCATATAATTTAAAACATATCTATTATATTTATTCTGTTTTTCTCAGTGCAAGGCAAATATGCTCAAAATGTGGTGCACCACAAGAAATGTAGTAATATATCATAATAAATAAAATTCATAATTAAAAGAAAAGTTTAATAAATTGATATTTATATATACATTTAAGTTATATAGTAACTTTAAAATATAAATTATACATATGCCAAATTGATTAACTAAATTTTTTGAATTAAAAAAAATTTTAATGCCAAAGCACATAATTGATTGAATTTTTTTAAAATAAAGTAACGATTAGTACCACTAACTGAAAACATTTTGTTGGTCATTGAATAATAACTCATATATTTTCGAAGCAAATAATTTTGAAGCTTTTTAATGCAATGATATAGTAGGAGTACCATGGTTTTCCATTTTTTGTTTCGTAAAGTTAATCAATTTGGAAATTAAGTGAATTTTACATCATACAGCAATAAAAAACAATATATTTTGATATTTTATACAACCTTAGATATATTAAAAAGAGAGCGTATTTTATTGAACATATTTGTAAATAACATGATAAGTTAATACTAAATATCATGTTATATAATCCCAATGTGAATATAAATATTTCAAATGAGTATTTTACATTATTTTCTATATAATATTAAAAGTATAAGTGTTCATGTTATATTATAGTATTATGTTATTCATATAGAAATTATAGTGCTCATATAATGCATATAATTAGTGATAAATTTTGTTTAATAAAAACTATATTTAGCTTTTTTAGGACTGATATTTTTCGAATTTGACGATAAATGTCTTGAGCTGATATATCGGTTTTTTAATTTTTTATGTAATTATGACCTATGATCAAAAGTTTTGCTTTAATAAAATGATTTTTTATCGATATATTTCTAATAGATCAAGAACAGTATGCTCTAGATGCAATAGAGAACGACGTAGAAAATGTTTTTTGTCATTTACACAAAAAAGACGTATTATAAACTTTAAAATTGTTTATTTTATTGAGAAATATATATGCATTTCTTATTTATTAATTAAAACTATTTCTTTTCTTAAAAACATGAGAATATTTCAATAAAAGTAATGGTTATACCAAAGAAAAATTAATTTCCTTTCTCTATTGATTACAAACTTTAATTTGTCAAAAATTTCGATTTTTTTTCAAATTATATATATTTTACAATAAAATGAAAAAAAAACATAATGTTATCTAGATGTTTAGGAAAAACACGTTAGTGTTAAGAAATGTTTTTTCCTAAAATCCAGTTTTTTAAAGGTATTTTTGTGACTGTTCACAAAAAATTTTAAGAGGCGCTAAAAGGGTCAATGAGTATAAGTGACTATTTTAAAACAAATTATCACAAATAATATAATATATTTAGTATATTATTTTTATATAAAAATAATAATTCTATGTACAGTGTTTTTGTATTTTATATATTTGTTAATACTAATACTATTATAACATAAAAAATTTGGAAAATAGTAATACTAAAGGTCAGAAACTTGTAATATTTAAATTGTAAATATCTGGTTATAAAATAAATACTCAATATATTTCTATCTGACAATAAAGTATAAGTGTTATCGTTTGAAAATTAAAATTGTTTTTGTGTGTAACAATTAAATATATAAATGTTATAAATTATTTATATTTATTTATATACGTGCGTATTTATATGTCAACACACTCGAGCACGTGAAACATGATTGATTTATATATAAATTATTATTAAGATGAAATAATAATTTTTGTTCAAATTTGACTTTAGTATGTTAAATAAAAGTTTTTTTTTTCCTAAATATGTTTCTTTTGCACTTATGGACACATTCTTATCAACACTTTTCACCTTCGTATTATCTTTGTATAATGAAATATATTATACTTATATATTATATAATGAGTTATATTTAAATAATAATAATATATTTTTATTATTTTGTTCAGTTCTCTCACAATGTATTTATACGCCAAAATGAACTTTCGTTAATACCTATAATTATATTACTCTGTATCTGGAGCAACAACCAAACATAGAGCTTGAGTCCAATACGTTAACTTTTCTGCAAAACAAAATAAGAATAAAATGTTATTTTGATGATAATGAAGTGTCTAAATTATCAGTATGTAAAATTAATCTTTTATGTTTATTTACCAGATAATTTGCTACGCCTTTTTTTGTATACGTAAACGTGATACAGAACAATGCCAAATAGAATAAATAGTACTGCAAATAAGTACTTTGGCGTAGGATCTACTACAATAGGCGTCACTGCGAGGAAAATAGCGACGACTAATACTAGCCAAGGTATAAATATTGGTACTTTGTAGGGCCTAGGTGAATCAGGTCTAGTTCGTCTCATAACTATTAGAGCAACCATCGCTAGACCATAAAAGACCCATATAAGGAAACTAGCTAATTCAATGAGAGTTATGATATTTCCTAATAGCATACAAAACAGTGTAAGAAAACCCTGAAATGCTACAGCTGCAGCTGGAGTCATCTTCTCAATATGTACATAACTGAAAACTCTCGGTACGTGACCTTCTTGACCAGCAACGTAGCAAAGTCTAGATACTCCAAATTGAATGCTGAGACCACAACCAAAAGTAGCAAGAGTTACTCCTAAAGGAATTACGAAACCCAACCATGAAGGGAGAGCTCTTTCTGCCCAAAGAACAGCGACGGCTGGTGCCTTGACCATTTCAGGTATCGTCAATACTGACATGTACATCAAGTTCATTCCTACGTAAAGAATGGTAATAATCGGCACTGCGATAAGTATACTTCTGAGTATATTAACTTCTGGCTTTTGTATTTCTTCAGTTACAATGGCTGCTGCACTCCAACCATCATAAGCCCAAAGTCCACTGTAAAATGCTAGGGCTATATTGCCAGCCGATGCGGTGGTTCCTTTAAATGGTTCGTTTAATAATTCGACATTGCCGATTGCCAGCCAATATATTCCACCTCCAATTACTAACATACAAGCAAGAATCTTGCACATTGTAAATATGTTCTGTACCTTTACATAGAGTTTGACGCTAGTTAAATTAATGTATGTCATTAGACCTAAAGCTAAGATCCCAATGAGCTTTTTTACATAGTTCATAGAATCTTCTGATAGATTTTGCATGTAGCTAGAAAAGGGTTGTACGCTGTATTCAGCGAAGGTTAAAATAATAACTGCAACCTCGGCCGGTCGAAGTAAGTATACATAAACCCAGGAACATATGAATGCTGGTATTTGACCAAAATATCGGTGTAAAGGTGTAAAAGCTTCTGCAAAGTAGGCATACTCAGCTCCAGATCGTGGGACTACAGTGCTTAGTTCAGCAAAAGCTAAAGCACCCAACATTGATAATATTCCACAAGTAATCCAAATGATTAAACAAAAACCTACTGATCCTGATTTTTCAAGTGCGCTTGATGATGAGATGAAAATTCCAGAACCTAAAGAATTAGAATAATCATTTATATTTTATATAAACAGATACTATTAGTTAAACTGAAACTCTCCGATAGTTAAAGTAAGACAGAATGGGACTATTTCATTTCAACTATCAGAGTGTCTGTTCAACTAGTGGCATCTTCATCATAGAATATTTTAAAAATAAAGTTTCACATCAAACAATGCCAAGGCGAGAAAGTTTTTAGAATTATTTCGTTTAAGACAGTGCGGATGTTTTGAGCCTGTATATCTATACTCATTTAAAATATTTGCATTTATTATCTAATATTTAATTGAAAATATTATGTGTATGTGTGTGATGTAAGAACAAATATACTAATTTAAAAATAATATAAATTAATGAATATTAAAGTATATTTTGCAATAATTATTCATGTTAAATGTAATTAATTTATTTAACATACATTTATTTTTATTAATTTTGTATAATTTTAATAGATTCATATTGATAAATATTTAAAAATTTATTTATGCTATAAATTTATTAAATAAGTTAAAATATTATTATCGACTAAATTGCTGAAATTATAGTTGGAATTTCTCCCTTCTGTTCGATGAAAGGTTATCGAATAATGCTACTTTTCCTTTAGATATCAATAATTTATGATCTAATAGTTGTATACACACATTATAAGATAATATTTTAATATACAATTACTAATTTCTTTACTTTTCTTTGAACTTGATGATTTTAAATCATTCATTTACTTCGTTTTGATCTGACGCTTTTTAGTTTTTGAGATATTTAATGATAAAAGTTCTATTAGTTAAATAGAGACATATAGATACTCAAAGCAAAACATAGGAACATTATCTTACTTCAACCAATTGATTGTCTCTTCCTAACTAATAGCATTTTTATCATTAAATATCTTTAAAAATAAGTTTCAGATTAAAATGTGATAAATAAAAAATCGTTTTAGAATCGCCCCCTCTATGGCCCTTTAAACTTTCGCGTAACATTATTGTTTCAGCCTGTATATATGGATAAAGATTATAAGGATTAACTATACAAGCTATTTCTCTTGTAAATTTTTAAATAATAAAATACTCCAGTAATATATTGAGTATAAAACATGTTTTGTTACATAATATATAAAGTTAAAGTAATTTTGAAATGAAGAGACTAGCTACTGGACCACTATTATATAGCTGAACGTTATTCAGGCTCACATAATTATTCAATTACCTTTAACTACTCTTAAGTATTCTTCTAATATATTAACTAGATCTTAAAGTTCTCCTTTCTTTGAGAATATGATAAAATATACATTTCTATAATATTACCGTACCCACGTAATATTATATATATATATCTATATAATGTTACAAGAAATTTTGTTTGTTCGTAATCTTTAAATATCAGTTTTTAAAATATATGCAAACAACTCATATTGACGTGACATTGTAACCATTTTGAACAGTACTTAGAGATATACTATCTTCTTAACAACTTGAAACATTATAGGATTAAGAAAGACGATGATTAGAGTTAATCCTTAAAATTTGTTTTACACAATTTTTTATCAGTAAAGATTAAAGTAAAAAAATTTAAATTGCATATATACTATTTAATTTTATAAACACATGTTGCACTTAAACAATTTATACAAGTACGGTATATTAATATTTTAATTAAAACTAAAATTCCATAAAATTGTTTTAATAATTGTCAACAATATAGTTTTTATAAGTGATTAAACTTTCTTTCGGTTATGTTTAAATTTCACTTCATCAAGTCAATGCGTGGATAAATAAAGACGATTTTGCAACATTAATACTTCTGATAATGCAAGCTACTGGTAATTTGAGTTATCAGTTTCAAAATATCACGTATTGTAATAATGAAACGTAAAAAAATTCTTTGGAATATTTATTTAAATTTAATTGTAAAGAGTAACTAATATAATTTGTCTTATTTTGTTTGCGTGTTTTTTATTAAACTACGTCATTATCATATCATAACTATACTACGTAGAAATACAGTAGTTGTAGTGTCGTAGCATTATATAAACTTTAAAATTAAAAACTTGACATACCAATCATAACAGCAAGAATTATATTGACCGCACTAAAAAGACCAAGTTCCCGCTTTAAGGCAACTTTATCTTCTTTTTTCTCCATATTAGTTATTTAGTTCGATTTGTTGAAAGAAAAATATAAGTAAAAATTATCACTGCCACTAGTACAACATATCAACTTTTACATAACGATTGACTTCCATAATATAGTAGACATGGAAATTAATATCTGTTAATGAGCGTTCGTAAACTGACTTGGTTTGATGATTATTTGCGGCTCGTGACAACAGCACGAGTAAACCATGTGCTCGTGGCCTAACGAGACAGAAGCTACTGTGACGTTTTTAGAGGGGATTCAGCACAAGAATATGAGTATTAGCAGGTCAGCTTGCTACTTATTTTTCAACTGGCTTAAAATCATGTTTACGATAACGTTAATAAGTTTCCTCATTTAAAATCGTATCTTGCTTGATCTCATGAAGGAATATCCTATTACTAAGTGCATGAAGCATTTATAAGACTCATAAATTTAAGTGATTTGGCCAAACTCGGTTAGACGATAAGATTATACTACGGAATTTAACTGAATGTTATCACTTTCACGTAGTCTATGATGCAGTTTTACTAATTGCGACGACTATTGATTATTTAAATAAATAAGTAGTAGTATAATTGTTTGCTTACTTGAAACTCTTCATCAGATTACTTATTTATTGTTAGTCGTTTCATCTAATCTGTACATTTTCGGATTCTTTATTTAAACTCGTTACAAGCAAGACATTTATTTCAAGATAAGATAAGTAAGATCGTAACGCACCTATGATAAATTATAGGGCGTGTGGGTCTGATATTATTTTATACAGGGTGTCAATAAACTTGCACGATTCATTTGAAAATGTTTATTCTGATAGTAGTCTGACTCGAAATGTCATTTACTAATTTTCGATCTGAATCTTAATTTTCAAAGCATTCGATGATAAAGTTATTATTAGTTAAACGGTAGCAGTCAGCTACTTGAAATAGGATAACGCCATGCTATTTTACTTCAATTAGCTGACTGTTTCATCTGATAGAATAAGATAAATTATTTTATTAAATTTGTTATTATATTACTGGATCAAAAAAGTATTGACCAATTCATGCTCAGTTGTTAATAAGCATGATTATATAAGGACGTTTGATTATAAAAGAGTCAAAATTTGTTACCTCTTTATCTCGGATGATCACATATTATTGCTCTCATCACATTAAATACTGATTGATTGTAAAATCTTTTCTTAAACGGATAATATGATAAATTATCGCGTATTAAAGCATAGGTTATTATTCATTGAAATTTTATGTGGATACATTATCTCCTTGTTATCCGACAATATTAATAATGGCAAATTCAAGTATCGAACAAAAGATAATTCGGATACTTAAATAATATTTATTAATTGATATACAAGATGTACGGAAATAAATGCATCTCCAGTTAAGGGATGATTCTTGATGCTAAATTCAGTCGAGAAGTTGTTCAACCAATTTTTGATGCGAATAGACTTAGTCTAGTGTCAGGGATCATTCCTTAATTTGGGGTATGTTTACTTTCGGACATCCTGTATACAGGGTGTAACATTGATATATTCCATAAATTTAAGGAGTTGTAGAGAAAGTGATTCTAAGACAATTTTTCATTTACCATGTTTTTATCTGAAGCTTAATTTTCAAGATATTCAAACACAAATTCAAATTAAAATTATTTAGAAGTGGTTGAAAAATGAGTACATTTGAAATAAGGGATGGTAACACAACTTCTACCGATCATCATCTGTCCCACCGGAAATACAAGCCTCAATCCCTTGGTTATTCTTTAACATGGATCTCAGTCTCATTCTATTCTCGTTTAAGTATTTATTCGATTAACTGATTGATATCATGTCTTGCTATCACTGCTCATAAGAGGGGCGCCAGAATGTAGTAAAGAATTATAAATCCATCTCTATATTAAATGTCATGGTTAAGATTTTTGAATTTGATGGGTGTAATATTGTCTCTAATGCGACGTCATATTATGACCGATTTCTGATTTTGACGTAAGAATTGAGAATTAGTGATGGAATGTTGATATCGGTCTATCATATATGTATCCTTCTGTAAGTAAAGCGTTATAGAACATTAGGAGATTCTAATTTACCTGACTAAGATAATTTGGAAAATTTAGTGACATCTTAGTGCTAATCGATCAACTGATTTACAGAACTTTTGGATTTTTTGTGATAAAGTGGTTCTTGGTTGACAAGTCGAGTTCCATAAATATTTCTAGTAGGATGATGTCGGTAAATTTATGGTATAGTAGTTTATGCAGTCGATATCGTAGGTGGTGATTTTTACGACTGGCAAAGGAAGGAAAATTGAAAAGTGAGTTTAGCCGACTCTTACTATGCAAGGAGAGGATTGAACATTTAAATTAAGTGTATTATTTAAAACGTTTATTAATACGTACTATAAGAATTTAATAGAAAAAAAAACAGTAAATATATAATACTATATAGCATAAAAATTCAATTGCAATTATTCTACATATTTTTTTATTGAGGAATATCTTCATGAAAATGAGACAATGCTAAGGCACGGTGCGCAGCCTGAACAACTAGTGTTGCGACCTAGAGTATTAAAAAGTTAATTATTTATTAAATTAATATTACACTTAATAATATATATATATTCTATGACAGATCTATTATTATATATTGTTTTTTAATATTTGCCTTAAACTTTCTGCGTGCATTAAATTCACGCAATTGTTTCGCAGTTTCAATCATGGAATGTTCTGCTGTTTTCTCTCCTTTGATCCAAGAATTTGTTAAAAGATCTCCAATTGTTGGTCTATCTTTAGGAATTTGTTGCATTAACTAAAATTATTTGGAGCTTTTTATCGATGAATTATATATTTTTAATGAAAAATCTGCACTCTAAGAGCCAAAACCCCTTAATGTTACCTGACTTATTAAGTTTTTCGCTTCATCGGTTTTATCGTTCCAATACGGTGATGGAAACATTTCTTGAGTTCTACGAAATGGTTCAAATCCACATAACCTGAGGAATTGTATTATTGAGGAATGTTATTTCATATTAATTTCTAAATAATTAATCTCATGAAATATCTTAGAAATTCTTACATAATGTACAAAATTACTCCCAAGCTCCATATATCAGATGCAGCTATTGGTATTTGTTCATTTATAACTTCTGGCGCTAAAAGATGTATCGCGATAAATCCCTTATTGGTATTAAAAATGTATTAAGTGGGACTTAAGAAGACTTATTTTAATAAATAAATATTGTCAATATATACCGCAATATAATATCTTATAGCAATTTGGAATACTTGATGTAACTCCTATGTCCGTAAGAAGAAGTCGTGAGTTTTCATCCTCCGTTGCATAAAGTAATTTCTCCGGCCGTATGTTACCATGATACAGTCCTAATCCGTGTATGTACTGAGATGAATAATGCGAAGATTTAATACTCTAGTTATAGCCGATAACGGCTAAGGATATTATTGATTGCGATTTTATTTAACCTCGATAGCGGATAAGATATCACGAATAGCTCTCGCAGCATCTCTTTCGGAATATCCTCCTTTCGATGCCAATCTTTCTAATAACTCTCCACCAGTTGCTAAATCTGTCACTATATACAGTTGGGAAGGATCATCGTAAACCTCTCTCACTGCAACCTATTAATTAATAATTTTTTTTTTCTTTTTTATCAGTGGTCGTGAATGATACAGTTATTTGATTTGACTTACAAGGTTTTCATGTCGTAACTTTAGCAATGTCCGAATCCTTGAACGTACTTCTGTTTTGTTTAAATGACTCTGTAACATGAAACATCTGCGGTCTAGGCGGAAGGAACTTTAGAACTATTTAATTAGTAATTGATCGAGTAAATTTTCAGATCCGTATTCTTACCTTCGGTATAATTTTGCATGCATGCTTCTTTTTTCCTTTATACAAGCAACTATGCACGGTAGATATTGATCCTCTGTTGTCCCAAAAATAAACATAATTTAATGTATCACGTTTTTCTGAATAGGGAGCAGTACATGATAGAAGAACGTAAATGTCATTTAATAAATTAATATTAACATTAACATTAAATTTAGAAGATAAGAATTTTTGGTTTTGCAATTTTAATTAAAATTCTCTCGTTCTTTTAAGTTTTTGAAAGAACAGAAAGAAAGAGATAAAGCAGAAAAAATACATGAAATGCATGATAAAACTTATTCAATATATAAGAGTATAAAAGTACACATGACATTAAATTAATTAATTTGGCAAAGTTTGCAGACACTATATATATATATATATACACATATTTTCATACCGGCCAATTATATCACCTAGAATATATTGGTTTTGAAAAGCTCCGTTTGTCATATCACTCAACCATTCATTATCGTTGTCTGTGATGTCCATATTTTTAGCGCTAAATTCCCATTTTACTGAAATATAATTTAAAAAAGATTCGAATTAATTGTAACACATTTTTTTTCACTCTCTCTTATTTTATATATATATATATATATATACACATATAATTTATTTTATTTCTATATATATATATATATACATATTAAAAGAATTAATTTAATAACTAGTGAAGGAACGAAGAAATGAGTTTTGCCACTTATGTAGTTGCTAAGTTCTCGTAATCATTGTTTCTTGGTGTCTAATTCCTTTTTTGCTAATACTGCTAAATTTTATAGAGCGCGTGTATATCAGAATATTAAATGCATATAGAAAAACACATGTGTAATGGAATATTCGCAGTTGCATAATGCAGCAGATGTTTTAAAACGTGTGTTGGTATGTATGTGTCTGATACACTTTAATATCATTTCACGCTTCTTTTACATTTTATAATTACAATAGCAAGTTACAAAAACTATCAGTTTTATTATATTTAATTGTATTTTCCGTATCGGGAGCGTTATTTGTATAAAATTTATTTCCTGTTATTTCAAAGTAATTTTATCGTATTTTATTGAAAAATACACATTTGAACTAAAAAAAAAATAAACATTTATTAAGTTAATTTAATATTATATATATATAGCAGGTCAATAATAGTTCCACTTTTCACATTTCACTTTCCACTTCCAAAATAATGTAGTAGCACAAAAAATGTATGAATAACCATTACGATTACCTAAGTGATATGAGAGAGAAATTGAATTGATTCGAATTGGATAGACTTCAAAGAATACGCGCGTTTGCGAGGTTTGACTCGGACTGGTCGTAAGCGAACTAATCGTAAGGTGAACAGGCGAATAGTCTGTATACAAGATACTGTACTATGTATCCCACCGATCGTACCGACATGTACGTCAATAATGTGCGTAACGAATCTGGATCAGCATTTAATCCATATAACCAAGGATCTGGTTACCGTTTTATTGACGCCCTTGTCGATATTTCTTCCCTCCCATATCTTTATAGCGCGTATAAACTAATATCTTTTTATTAATAGAATTAACAGAAGAATTGTAATAGAAGTATGTTAAGAAAGGAAATTAGAAAAACAGACTTGTATCACTAATGCTTATCTAAATTGCCACTAACAGATTCTTAAAAAGCATTTGGCATTGAGTTAATATTTATGCAAAATTTAATACTTCCGAAACACGTGATTAGCACGTGCTTTAAACAAATTTAAAAAGGCAAAGAATTGCTGCGCTAAGATTGGTGCAACAAATTTATAAAAGTTCTTGACACTAAGTCAACACTCATGCGAAGTTTTATATATCCAAAGCGCGCGATTAAAATGCATTATAAGCAGAATTAGCAAAGAAAAATAAGAAGATTATAAAGAGAAGCTCCTTTTACCCTATTCTAAGAAAGTTTCTTTCTTTATATACATTTTAAATTAATATTATATATTGGAATATAATTTAAAGATGTTATACACACGCATACAAACACACACACACACACATATATATATACATGTATGTTGTGCATGTATAGATCATCATAAATGTTTAAATTAATATACATATGTATGCAAGACATTTTTCGAGAACGTTTAAACGTTAAGCCGCTGGATGTATTCGTGTTTATGTATGGCCTTGCTCGGTGCAGGCCCTCGAGCAGTAGTTTGTCATGAAGATTGAGGTCAATGTTAGGCAGGAAATACCCGCTTAAAACTGAATAGAGTAATGGTGAACGCAAATTTAAAATGCTGAGAGTAGTAATGGTGGCGTTAGCTTTCATACTTTTTCTAAATCATTGTTTCAAGGACTCTTTCTGTCATAAATGCTCTACACGAGCACAAAATAATCGATAGATTATGCTAATATTGGTAGTTAAAGAAATTTTCACAGTCTCACATTTTTTTACTTAGTATATAAAAATACAAATTAGCTTTACAATCAACAATATTATTAAGTACATATCGACATTAGTTACAAAAAATACATACCGATAGATATAAAATAGTTATTCTATATTTTCACTACATCGACAGTTTTTTAAACACACACATACACTGAATATCTCTACTTAAATTATAAGTATGTACAAAGTACTTGTTTCGTTGCAATATGTTCCTTCAGGAATGTATTAAAAGAGTATTATATATTGATTATTAAAGAAATACAGGATAAGATTAAAGTTTAAATTTATACATGGTGTTCTTCCTATAACTTAAGCACATCCTTCAAAAAGGTTACTTCCGAGAATAAATCGATTCGAATATTTGGAGAACGTAGTTTCTAATCGAAAAATGGTAAAAAGAACTTGTTCGATTCGATTCACCCTCAAGAGTAACTCCCTTAAAAGTTGTGCATGTGAGTTTTGGAAAAAAAGATTACCCTGTGTATCTTACGTTATACTAATTGTTTAAAAAAAATGTGTATTATCTATTTCTATGTGTAAATTTCTCAAAGTTCAAAATATTCATTTTGTCGCTTTTCTTAACGTTACTTTTAATCACTGCCTTCTTCATTTCCAATGAATCTTATAAAAATCATATTTATATAAAACTGCTAGAAATTACAATGCACTTGACTGCAAATAAGACTTCTGTTTCAAGAAAGCAAAATGAACTGCGTTATATAATAAATAAATGGCGCTTAAATTTCTCAGAGTATCGAAATATAAACAATATTTTATTAGCGCCTTACATAAAAGTGATAAGTATTTCTGATTGCGCAAAAACGTATTTTACAATGGTTTGGTAAATTAATACAAAAATTTATTCAGAAACTTTATATTTCCACGAAAGTTGATGATCTCAGCATCAAAACAGTATCGTTTTCATCTTATTCACTGCTCAAAATATTTACATGATTAGCAAATCACTTCGTGTCAGAATAGATTTAGGAGTATAATTTTGGCAAGAAATCTCGAGAGCAAAATTATTTGTTATATTGCAATTATACATATGTACATTTGGTAGAGTGGGGAAGATGGTTAATTTCTTGATTCAAATCGTGTACAGATTTTTATTCAACATCTACAAAACTATATAGATCAAATATTAAATAATCCTGACTTTTATCCGTATACTTTTTTATTTGTTTAAACAGTTTTCTGATTGCCAGTTATCCTAAGGGTTCGTTTACATAAGAACTGTGATGCTTGGAATAGAGTAGTATATATTTACTTTTAGCATACATCGTGCCTGCAACGCAGAGGATCTATTTGTTCGAATGATGTAATTACTATACGCGCAATTTTACAATTTAAATACAATTTATCCGTAAATATAGTTCTTCTATAAGACGATAAGTAATTTGAAGTCGTATTTTTTTTAACCCGTATAATATAAAATATATAATAAAAAGAGAAGGACGTGCGATACACTATCTTATAGCTTGACAGAATATATACAAAAAATTTAATATTATAAATACATGTACAAAGTGAGTGATAAAAAAATGCTGAAAAGCTCTGCAGTTTTTCTTTTTCTTTTCTTTCTTTCTTTCTTCTTTTTTCTTTTTTTTCTTTTATTTTATTACTTCTTTCTGTTTAGTGCGTATTTACGTAAAGCAGGAAAACAAACAATTGTTGGCGATGCTGCGTCGTTCGATAAAAATCGGTTTTGTGCGAGAAATGACAGATGAGCCATCTTCCGACTGGCAAGACTTCACGGAAGACTCAGCCGCATACTAATTTCCATGGATGTGGCGCCTGTTGTGACGTATGTGTCTGCGTCTCTTGGAACATGTGGCGCAGCATTTCTCTCGTACGATCGAAGAGATATCACACATACGTCTATAAGTCGCACACATCGAAGATGGAACTATGCTGTCTTTGCAATCTGCAATATCAATGATTTTTAGCGAATTAGTTCAAATAATTCTTGGAAAAAGGTGCGTTACTAATTAGTCTTAAGTAAATTCGTATGAGCAACTTATCAGTGATATCTATCCATGCCACAAGTGACATTAAATAAGCAGCAAGTTTTCATTATAACTGATTAAATTAAATTCTGCGATAATTATACAGGTATACGTTTCCTTTACATTTCTCTGCATGTATACAAGATGTGAAAAGTCTCTTTAATCATTAGTGAGGTCTTTACATTCGCTGATTAAGGAAATAAATAAGGAGATGACTCAATTACTTTTATCGAAGCAAAACCCGTAAAATTTCAGACTGACATTCAACTTAGACATTAATTACCAGATTTTTCATCGACGCATTGCTTTCTATAGTAACAGCGTCTAGTATCCAATGGCTGCCTTTGAAGATTGCAATCGTCGGACAACAAGTTTGTCGTCCGATCGCGACACTCAACTTCTCTTTGCTTAATTCCAGCCTTTACGATACAAGTGGCATTGCAAGGGCCCCATTTTCCTGTCAATAATACACGTGAAACAAATATAATAAGATAAAATTAAATAGGGATGAAGCCTGATGCTTACCAGTAATCCACTTTCCACCGCGACAATCTTCCGTGCTGGCTGGTTTCTTGTTGGGATTACAGTCTCCAGAGATAGAGCAGTAGACCTTTCTGGTTCTCTTTCCAAAGGAGCAATGGCTCCAGCGTGACATGAGCCACTTAGATTTGGTATTGTACATGGAATTGTCAGGATTTTCATCAACGACGTTGTCAAATTCTAGAATCTCTGTCTCCTCGGTGGTTAGAGTGTCAATGGTGTTAGTTCCTCCGTCAGAATCATTGGATGAGATATTGTAGAATGAGGCATCTTTGTTGTTGGCGAAGACAATCAACGGTATCTCGGAGGAAGTTCCACATGGCGGCAGGTCTGGACAGGGACCAACCTCTTCTGGGCGAGCTTTCTTATCGCAATCTCTGTCCGGTAATGCTAGGTCAGATCGATCTGCTCTACCTTCGGAAGACACGCACATTACTGATCTCTTCCGAAGAGCACCTTCGCCACATGTAACCGGACACATCTGCCATGGTCCCACCCACCATCTGCCAATATTTCACGTTCTTGTCAATGCTCGGTTCCTCATCGAGTTCAAGGAGTTTATGTTAAAAAGCGTATCGTATGGTTATATCTCCACGGTAGATGGGAGAAGAGAAACAAGGGCGAGGAAAGAAGGGCGAAAGTATATAAAAGAGTAGGACGTAGTGGATTTACGATAGGACGTTGCGTCCGGTCTTATTTTGCTATGCATCTTACCTGGCAGGGCAGGGATTGAGATTACATTCACGCATCAGTGATTCTGGTTTATCTATGCCATCGCAAAAATGATCCTCGACCACGCCGCTCTTTCTTTCATGGCAGAGTGCCTGCGAGGATTGCGTACCACCCCCGCAAGTCACGGTGCATAAGGACCAATCGGAGAACACCCACGAGTACTCCGGAGCTCGGTCGGGTTCCTTTTTCGGCACGGTGTACTCGTAACGCAGTCCAAAGTTGCGATAGTGCCCTCTGTAAATCAACTGAAATGATGGGGCTACGTTATTGAGCAAGAGATTAAAAATCTACGAGGATAAAGCTGATCTTTGAAGGAAGAGAAGAGAAGCTAATATAATTTTTCAGAGATAATTTAATTAATAAGGAGAATATTTGAATACTTCCATTCCTAAATTGTAATTTTGGAGTGTTGCTGTTACTGTTGCTACTGCTGCTAAAGATAAACACTTACATAGACTGCGATATCTTCTTTAATTGGACCTGGTATTCTAATTTTCTCCTTATCGCGATCTCGCTCATATAATGCTGGTGTTCCGGCAACTTCATATTCCCCTGCTAAGGTTATCTGCCTGTCCGATTAAAATATCACAATTAAATTTTGCGCGTAAATCAACGAAACAAATTACGAAATTTAAAAATTACTACGGTACTTTACTTTACTTTAGTGTATGTTAAATAATTTTAATATACACACCGTTTACCATTGAGGAAGTACTTGTCCGAATGAGGTACTCCAATACCGATGTAATTCTTGCTATTGGCGACTTCCTCAATTTTTATGTTCCGAGACCCAGAAGGGATTATTACCACCTCTTTGTATCCGGGGCCATCGTTTTTCTCATAAATACCATTGGTGGTTTCGCACTGCGTACCATCGCCATGACAGATACCACAACGATCCTCGGTAGCATCGGAATCTACGGTCCAATCGCAACCAACTTTCTGAAAGTTCAATAAACAATTACCTCCCTTCATCGAAGCAATTCTCTCAAACGTTAAGTAAAGTAATCCGTGTGTTCTCTTTAATAGAATTTTCAATTATTCAAAGGCTAAATCATTTAGCGATTTAACACATTGAAATTTCTCGCACAAAGCTCCTAGTTATATCATGGATAGTTTAGCGATGGAATTGACTTACCCTACATATACCGGCAATACACATATCTCTCGTTCCAACATTGCATGGAGTACCATCGAGCGCAGCTTCTCCCCATGGTACAATCACACTTTCCTCTGTGTCGGTGCAATATAACTCGCACGGTTCCGCTATACAAACAAGTTTAAGGATTTATTGTTTAATAGAAACAGTATGATACATATATCATATATTTATATTTATTGCTTAAATAAATTTCATAGAATAATTTTTCATGGGAAAATTGAAATACGAGCTGCATGCGCATCTGTGTGTATTCCATAAATTTTGGGATATAAGTTTGCTTAATAATAAAGAATCTTGGTAGGTCAACGAACTTTGATCGAAATAGGGTAGCCAAGTATAGTTTTTCCCTTTATATTCCGTCCCATCATAGCTGCTGCACTGAACGGCTCTGAAACTGGGAACTCCCTCGGGGCAAGGCTCGGTGTTGCAGATTTTGTAGCGGCGCCTCTCACCGATGCAAAATTTACCGCCATGCGCTGGTTCTGGATGATCGCACTTCCTTTCGATGATAGAGACTCCGGCACCGCAGGACCGCGAGCATTCGCTCCAGGAACCCCATTCGCCCCAACCACCGTCGATTTGTCGAGGTCGATCAACTATAGGTACGCATTCTTGATTTTGACACCACTATGAATGAACATTTGTTGTATTTGCATTTATAAATTAGAAGTTTTATTTTTAAATTTTATATTTTTACCATATGCTTTCCGCAGTGAGTGCCGGGAGCTGCTGGATGTAACATAGTCGTGCAAGAACCGTCCACGACACACCATAACTTTGAACAGATCTAAGAATGAATTTAGAAAGTTTTTCTTCCCTTCGTACGTGTTATTAAACGTTATTGATCACTCGACCAGTACTCACTTCCTGTAGCGGTGAACAAACCGAAGCTTCTCTTACGCCAAATTGAAGTCTGCATTGATGCTCTGCATTGTACATTGCTCCAGGTGGGAGATCAGGATAGGTATAGTCATTGTCTGCCGGTTCATCTTCCAAACATTCACCTTTACCTTGGCTAAAATCCCACATTGCTCTCTTACTCTTCGTTATAAATCTCGTTATCTCGTTAGTTCGTCATTGTCAATGAAAGAAAGAAAAGTGGAAACTTATTGAGGGAACGCTCCTTACTCTAAAAAATTAGTGATGTCCCTTCTGGAACATCTGGACCAGGCAACACCAACGGTATCAACTTCAAAGGTAGGCGTCATTACGTGTAAAGTGTCACCGTCTCTTTTACTGCATCCAATTTTCTCAGTATCGTGGTACATTCCAAAACTGTGAAAATTATCCATTTAATCGATGCTCGTTCATTCGAAAACGTAATAGCACAGTCTAGTTAAGTAGTAGAGAAAGACATATATCGAACGAAGTATAAATAATTCTTGATCGGCTGTGAATCAAATACAGTAGAGTTTTACCTTCTTCAAGTATCCCTGGGACATTCGAAGCGAACGATAAAAAAAAAACGAGTTTTACGTAAAAAGGAAGAAGATTATACGATACATAGGTTTTTTTTATTTCAAACTAGTTTGGTCTGGCTACAAACGGGATTTACTCACTTGTGCCCTAACTCGTGTGTGATCGTGTGCGCCAGAGTGATCCCATTATCCTCATTGACACTGCAGCTGCGATCTGGTTGACACATGCCAGCCACGTGGGCCACTCCTAAAGTACTACAAGGTGTGTTTGCTCTCGAACAGATGTCCTCTCTTGTTACTAAGATCGCAACGTCGTGGTGATTCGGATGAGAATCCTCCGCAGGATTCAGTTTCTGTTGCCACTTGCAGAAGTTGTACAAAGTTTTGTCGGCATTGATCGTTATGTCCAGACCTTGCTATAAATATACAGGGTAAGCCTTTAGCTCCGTTCAATCGAGCAGAGCGTTTCGCTCGAGCTTTTATTGTTCCAAAAGAACTTGTCAGTTAATTGAAATGAGTGACGAGACACAACGAGTTTACAAACGAGGATGGCTGAAGAGAGGGTGTGCGGGGTTCTATTGGAAGCTAATAATGTAGATGTGTAACAAGCTATGCAAGTCCGAAGCTGTTAAGATAAATCGGCAGAGAGGACAAGCGTGTAATTCGCGGAGGCTAATGTGAATTACCTCCGCCTCCTCCTCTTCCATGAGAATGATCCTGACTACGACGACATTGATGAAGTTGCCAATGGTCGGATCGAGGTAGAGAGACGAGACCATGTTCATGATGGTCAGTAGATAAGTCTCTACGTCACCATCCTGGTGAAAAGCCATCATCGTCGTGTCAGCAACGACGAGGGCCTCCACGTGACGTGGTCGACTGATTGATCTCTTGGAACGATGCCATAGCTTAGACTGATGGTATTGGTATTGGTGATGGTGGTGATGGTGGTTATGGTGCTGCTGCTGTTGCTGCTGCTGCTCCTGCTGCTCCTGCTGTTTCTGTTGCGGCTGTGGCTGTGGCTGTGGCTGTGGCTGTGGCTGTGGCTGATGGTATTGGTATGGATTTTGATGTTTCCTTTTACCACGGCCTTGTACTTGAACTAGATCCGGTTGAGTCTGCCACTCCAGCCGCGTTTCTGTCAACCGCCGTGGTTCTGTAGAGTATTGGTAGTTGAGTATGCCGGAAGTTAGCATTTTATAATTAAGGATATACCGAATTTTTTGTATCACGATGAAATATGAAAACCCATGAACCGACTCGGTACGACGCATAAATGTACAGGACGCGTTTAATCTTATTTCATATTTCTCGTCACTGTGCGCACGAAATACAGTAAAAAATAATTTATGCTTTAAATAATGTTTTCACACGTTTCTTTCACAAATCCTCTAAACTCATGAAAAACTGCTAAGGTCTGAGAACAAAGTTTATTCCATTATGACGTTTTTTTTATAGATCATGAATATTACAATTATCTTTTATCGTTCGGTAGAAAACTCAAATGACGTAAAACGAAAAAGAAGCATAAGACATGGCGTGTTGTCGCCGTTGTAAAAAAAAAAAAAAGGAATGAAATATTAATCAAGGTAGAGAGATACATTTGAAAGAGTGTGTTAAGATACTTTTTAATTGTATACCTCACGCCATTTTATGCATAGATTAATTGTAACTAATTAATTACATCTGTAATCTTTGGCACGCGATTCTCAAGAAAAGTCTCTGTAGCATTGCAATTTAAGCATGTTCTATGAATAATAAATGAAGGGTGAGTAAACAAAAACGAGAATATTAAACGAGTCTATCCAAGCTTTCGTTAAAATATTTCTTCAACATATCGCAGATATCTCGCACCTTGTATCAATTACAAGTAATTTCTTTCTCGAGGATGTTGAGTGCTCCATTACTCTCGAATAGCTCTGTCTTTTCATTGGCATTTTTTCAAAATATAAATGACAACTCAGAGCCGTTCCAAATACCTTGAGACGAGGAATACTTTGAAAAGGGAAGGGAAGGGAAGGGAAGGGAAGGGAAGGGGAGGGAAGGGAAGGGAAGGGAAGGGAAGGGAAGAGAAGAGAAGAGAAGAGAAAGAAAGGGTCTGCATCCTATATTCGAGTGTTCTACAACGAATGCATTAGTGCTGGTGGCTGGGAAATTCTTATTAATAGCCTAAGGGCTGCGAGTGCGTTCTTACGGTATCGTTGATTTATGCAGATTGGTCGATCGTAAGGCTGCAATTAAGATTTCATTTGACTCTCTCCCCCACTGACTAAGACCGCCTGACCGAACTGGATATTCATTGTTCCTAATAACAGGTTCTCCGCGAATTGGATTATCCCTTCCCCTTTCTATCCCACGGGACAGGCAACGCGGTCCGATGCTCTCGATCGAATCTCTATATCAGACTACCCGTCTGCATGCGAAAACAGTTCTGATACGTGCAGAGCTATCAGCTGATCGAAACTCGTGCTCGAAATACCTACTAGGCCATAACCACTAGCGAACTACTAATTTTCTCTCTTCTCATGTTATATCTGAAGCACAATTGGATATAAGTGTGGAACTATCTAGTCCTTCCATTACTCAACATAATTTCACTATCTGGACCAAATAAATGATGGGAGACAAAAGGCGATATCCTTGTTCTTTAATAAAGTATAATATCGTTCAGTGCCTTTCAATCTAAGGGAGAGAGAGTGAGAGAGAGAGAGAAAATCGTCGCAGGTGTCATACGTACTTCGCCCACGCGTAATAGTCTATATTACACGCTTTGTGCTATTATTCATATTTCAAATTAACAAAGTATCGTTAACCTAGGTCAGTGGAATAACATTAATTTGAGATATCACAGTAGCAGTAACCTGTGATAATGAAGTAGGATTAACCCAGTTACTGGGAGAGATGATGTACGAGGATTACATACCTTTATCTACTGAAATTATTTGATGGATTAATAGAACTGTTCAGCGCTAAGAAAGGAATGATTTTATACGGTAATAAAGTTTGATAATAAGAGACGATGAAGAAACTCTTGATAATGGGAAGGGTGGATCTCCGAAGTAACGAACAATTATTTTATTAGGTGTGGAATAAATATGCATGTGGAGAAGACGTAAATAGCTGCTTAATTAATTTTTATGTTGTTTACCGTTTATAATATACCCGAAGGAATACCTACCAGCAAATTGATTTTTCATTCTGAATGCGTCAGGTCTTTGTTTTTCTTAATTGGAATTAATTGTCGATATGCAAAATAATGTACGACGTGCTCTAATTAAAGTTACTTAATAATAGGTAAATTATCGAACGTTAATAAACATTCAGTTTTACGATGCCAATTTACGTATTTCATTGCTTTGTTATTGCCTCTACCGAAGTGGACAAAATTGTCAAATTATACTTTTTAAACTTGACTCGAGAGACTAATTTCCTTATCAAATATTATCTTCCTCTAATAATCTCAATGACTATAACTTGTAAGTAATATTATCTTAATGATATTCCATCTCTAATTATATAAAACATAAACTGTGCTATTATATATAAGAATCTTTAATTTGATATATCTCATTAACATAATTATAAGACCGATATTAATTCCATTTAACGAAACCTCTCATTATCATTATCTTCAACCATTTATCAATAGCGTTTATATGTAGGCGTGCTATATAGAATGCTTGTATTGATCAGTTATTACCGATATACCAATGTCAATAGGATAATGGAATATTGAAAATTAATCAATTCAATTTATCAATAGTTTGACTTGAAATTAGTAAATTAAAAAATCTATTATATATGAACCAACGTTAATATTCGTGCGATGAGAATAGTGTTTTTGCACATAGATTCTGAAAGAAAAAAACCGAAGTTAAATGCAAATATAGTGTGTTTGGTACATTACGTAATGCGATCTTTAAAATACCGGAATAAAATTTGTAGTTAAAATTATAGGCGCGCGCGCGTGTGTGCGTACGTGTGTGTGAGCGCGCTCGCGTTCGCGTTAGTATTCTATTCTTGTTTTTCTGGCAGAGTTTATCGATTATTATCACTAAAGGAGTATGGGCGTTAGAGATGTAGGTGTGGCAGGTTCTTTCTCACCGCGTGTGCCGCAGTTTCTCTCGTGCTTCCTCTTCTTTTTACGGCGGCGCCTGCCGCGCACGGCGCCGATTTTGATCTGCTGCTGTTGTTGTTGTTGCTTTGTCGAGCGGCGAAACACGAGGTGAGCCCTACCGGTCTCCGAGGATGCAGTGTATGCAGTTTCAACCTCGTCACGAGACCTGCTGAAATTCTGGCGTTGCTGCTGCTGCTGCTGCTGCTGTTGCCGTTGCCGTTGCCGTTGTTCCTGTTGCTCCTGCTGTTGCTTTTCAGCGACCGGCTCCACCCAGAACTCGCCGTGTTTCCCGCGAAGCATGCCCGCCTGTAACAGAAAACCAGGTTTCGTGTTACATCCGCCGCCAGTCGAGAGACTCGTTCGATAAAAATCCTCCGGCACATACGAGACTTGACGTTTCATCCCGCTTTATATCTCCTCCACCTTTCGACCGTTCGACTGTACAACTTTCTTCCTTAATCTTTGTCCAATTAAATGATCTTTCTATCGTTGGACGTACCGCGCGACGCCATTCTATGCGAAATAATGAAGAGTCAAGAGGAGATTTCTTCGGCCGAATCGCAGTATTCCCGGACGTGTGAGCGTCTCTCGGGCGATGGTAGGAGGCGAAAGCGAGAAAAGGTCGAAAAAAAAGGAGTAGGCTCGAGAAACCAGAAATAACTTGGACAAGGTGGCCTTTGCTATTTCGGCTAGCTATTCGACACTGGCCGTGAAAAATCACGGCGCCACTCTGACAAAACGTTAACCGGATCCCGTAAAAGTCCTAAGAGTAAAAAATATATGGCAAATCTGACTCAGCGTTTCACGAGTCTCGCGCGTTCCCTTTTTTTTCTCCACTTCGACCTCCTCTCTTTCTACTCTTTTATGGACGAGCATTCCTCTATTTGGCCAGAAAATTTCAAAGGGTTATTACGATGCGCGTTTCGCAAAGCTGCGCGAAAATGCGCGAGTCGCTAATCGTCGCGCTGAATGCGAATACGGTTGAAAAAACGTACGAATATTCCGAGTTTCAGGCCTGTCCTTTAATTGCTCGTACGGGGCCGAGCATTTATTGCATTCGAGTGTACGTGTCTCGGGCTACTTGTGCGGTTCGATTAATCCTGCGCATACCAGACGATAAATTATATCCGCTTAGATCGTGCCATTACCCTCACCACCCCCCCTTCACTTTTACACGGCTGATACGCAAAAGTCATTTGTACTCGTAGCCAGTCTTGCTTTCGTAGTAAGCGCACGTGAATCGAAGAGAGGCCGTGCGCGCACAACTACCATTAATCGACCAGTTGCAAAATATAATGCAATAGTTACACCAGAATTGTTTACGGAGAAGAAGGTGCGAGACGAAAAATATGCTAAAATATGCCAAAGATGCGAGACAACCCTCCTTAATCGCGGTGAAACTAGAAAGTGGCGGCGAGCTTCCAGCGCGTGCGCGCGCGAGCGGCTATTGTAAATATTCCGCGAGCATTAAATTAAAGTGTCATTTCAGAAGAAGCGGAGAAACAGAGAAACATCGAGCAATTAAATTCAATGAGATTTTTCCAGTCGGTCGGATGTAATGCAGACATTACAGGAGGGCGTTGCGCAATGGTTGTAGCGGTGCGAAGGAAATTTTATTGCGAATACGATTGCACGATTAACATTATGCACTCGCAAAGTCAGTAAGCCAGCTGCAGCAGAACTAGCCAACCAGAGTCTCGGCTAGTCAGGCTGAAGAGAGTCAGGTGGGATTAGCATAAGGCGCGGGGGACGAAAGACGCAGGGCGCAAGGCGCAAGGCGCAAGGCGCAAGATGCAAGATGCAAGATGCAAGATGCAAGATGCAAAATGCAAGATGCAAGATGCAAGACGCAAAATGCAAGAGACAAGAGACAAGAGACAAGAGACAAGACACAAGAGACAAGAGACAAGAGACAAGACACAAGACACAAGACATAAAGCTATGTTCGTGTAAAAGTGTCGGCCGGCCAGTTAGTTAATGGCGCAGCTAAACCTTCGATATTCTCTATCGCGGTAATACATTTATGATCGTTAGACGATCATTGCGTGTAACTTGACGGCAAACTGCATAAATTATCATTGGTCGACCAACGAGGAGTTTCAATGGGCGGTCTTAGGCGGCGACAAGTCGACGCCCATGTTTAGCGGATAAAACCGCTAAACCGTTCGGGCTGCACCACTCGCATGCTACTTGTTGTTTCATGGAATATCCCTCTCTTTTAAGTTGCCTGCTAATATACCTGTGCGGCTCTTTTAATGTCGATACCCCTGTAATCGATTCCCTTCGATTCGATTTATTTCCAGGGAATGATGGACGATGGGAATGAACAATTGTCTCCCATTGCAACGATCCTCTCCGTTCTCCCGTTCTCCCGTGTTCCATCGTTCAGAGATTACACTCGGATTAAAATTTATGGATCTTTGGAGAAAATCCATAAATTCTCCGTCTCTATTAGTACTCGCTTGTACGCTTGTCCCTAAGCAGGACCGAGAGGACTGTCACGATCAAATTGCCTCTTTTCTTCTATTTTGGACAATTGCAATTGGATTAGAGATCACCGCTTTTTCGACAGTCGTGTTGTACTTTAAATGGTGATGCCTCTCTTTTCTATGGGACGGCCGTGAAGTTGGGGAAATTTAATTCGGGAATTCGGAGACGAAGTGGATAAGTGTTTAAAAGAAAAAATTACTCTGCTCTGCTCTGCTCTGCTCCGCTTTGCTCTGCTCCGCTCTGTTCCGCTTCTTCTCTCTGCTCTGCTCTGTTCTGCTCGTCGTATAAAAGTAAGCTCTAGAGATCTCATTCGAAGTGAAATTGAAATTAGCTATGGACATCGGACCATGCATCACCCTTGCGCTATACTCCTCGCGTACTGTCGTTTCTTCCTCTGCAGCAGTAGTGGGTGATCCTTTATCGCACGCTCGACAAGAAGTCGGTTCACCCTACAGTCTGCGCCAGAAGCACATCCATCGTAAAACTAATCGCTGGGATAGAGGCGAGATTTTATATTCGAAAAAAGCGCAAAGAAATTAAATCCGGGGAAGAATTCGAAAAATAAGCTGTGTCGCGGAAAATGAGAAGAAACGATATCGTCGGAATAAAAGCTAAACTTCAAATTATTCGAGAGATTTCAAAGTGTTCGCGATAGTTTCTATCGCGGAAAGAGAATAAAAAAGAGAGAGAGAGAGAGAGAGAGAGAGAGAGAGAGAGAGAAAAAAAAACATAAAAAACTCAATGAAACGGGGAGTAAGGAAATAGGAGTATGTAGAAAATCTAAAAAATATATTGAAGGAAAAAATACGGAAAGACTAACTGCTGTGAATGCAACGTAATGAAATCCATGATTTACTACGCGTTCTCTAAAGTCCGTGAATTGCAAAGAATGTGCACATTTCGCGCGAAAATACTGGTATTTGTTCTCTCGCGTTTTAAGGTTTTCCTTGTACTTTATTTCTCTCTCTCTCTCTCTCTCTCTCTCTTTTTTTTATCACGGGATAATATTTAACGCACTATGAATGATTGTTATAAGGTTTCTGCTACTTTTTCATTCTCATTTTCACTTTTATTTTACGCATTGAACAACGATGAAACACCGAGAAGAGACACGCTCTTCCGAACGTATCTGAATTTGCCGCTGTATTTGACGAAAGAAAAGTCAAGATTTTATTGCACGCGCAACAGCGAGATACTCTGTTAAATCACTTATACAATCCTCGTGTAGAAGCTGAACAAATAGGAGATAGAATAGATTGTACATGTTGTGGCAGTGAGTTACACCGTGAGTACCTTTTATGTTAGAGTTATTAATGTGCTAATAAATTATGGTAAATGGTCGATTGCATCGATAGGAGATAGTAGCGCCTGTCACTGGTACAATAATCGTGGGGACGATCGAAATGACATCACATAGATTTACATCCCGACCCTGCAATATGCATATTCGAGAGTTGTTTTCAGAGAAAATTTATAAACCACACCGTTGGTTTCTACAACTTATACGGACATGTTGTATTATTTTAATTATGTACTTTCCATATAGCTACAAGCTTAATGCGATATATAATTTGCCATTTGCAATTATTTATAATCTTACGTGATCGTTATCAGGGACAAGTACCGAGGCGTTAGTGTCGATCAACGTATTATATATCGCGTGCTTTATCTTTATTGAAAAAAAAAAAAAAAAAAAAAACCATTGAAATGAGTCTTACGACTGGCCATATCAAAAATTAGCTTCTTTTGAAATATAGAAATCGTCGGTCTTTTATCATAGCCGTGCACGAGTACACGCGCAATATATTCGCATAATTGGAAATGGTATGAGACACAATTGGATTACCAGAAATATCATTGAAGTCGTAATGCATACTGGAACAGTGTCAGAGGGAATCATGAGTTGTGGCAGCATTTAAAATCGAATGACGTTCATCGGACGTACTTCGCAAGTAAATTATCCCGTATTTACGCATGACATTGAATAGTGAACAGTGAACAGTAATAATTCGTGATTCGCGGCAAAGCCATCGTAAGTATACCATATTAAATATCAAGACTAGCTCGAAATTTTGAGTTTTTGAATAACGTTGTTGTATATTCTGCTCGCAAACTAATTTGTAAGTCTTGCAACTTTGGAAATCTGCTAAAATTATTCTTACTCGTGCACTTTAGTTTTGTTGGATTTACAAGAAATTCGATAGAAACTCGAGCATAGAGAGATTTCTCTGTCCAGAGTAAGTATGGCCTGATGAAATAAAATCTCGAGAAAGATGTCGGGGAAAATTGGTATCGGACGAAAATTTATTCTCAATTAGTAAAGGGAACGGGTGTAGATTTGAGGAGAGTAGCGATATTTCGTAAAGGTAAAACGATAAGGGAATAAATTTGAAATAATGTAGAAAAATAGGAGAGTGGAGGAACTCTCGAGGCTTTCAGTGAAGAAGATAGCCTCTTCTTGGCTAGATCGATCTTATCAGCATTAAACCATATCCCTGAAAGTCTCAGTGGTGGGATCGCGCAAGTTGATCACGTGGAACAAAATCGAGAAGACAATGAGACGAGCGCGTAAGCTTTTATGGTCTTTTCGGAGCAATTGCCCGCGTCATATCGTTGGAAAAGCTCCGATAAGGGCCACGGATCCAGCACCTTGTATACAACGTTTCCCTGTAAAAGAATTTCGTCGAAAAGTCAACGGTGCAACTTTTTCAATTCACTTCCATTGAACGAAAAAGCACAAAATACGGTTCCTTTTGACCCTCGGCCGTCGCCTCTCTCTTCCTCCTCCTCCTCCTCCTCCCTAATCCCTCTTAACTCGATATAAAACTCCGCTAGAATTGATCGATGAATCAACAAGAAGACTGGCCAAAATTTTTAAAGCGACTTCATTGAATTTAGAGTGAAATAGGAAAATGGATTTTCGCGGCAAGTAAGCAGAGGGACTGTTTTCCTTACATATTACGTATTTCGTATTACGTATTACGGTTAATTATATGTTGCCGCACGGTTCTCTTTCTCTCTTGAGCATGAAAGCCTGTGAGCGCGCACACATACGTGCACACTCTATGAGGAACCTGTTCCCCTACTTGAGGGAACACATTCAATTGGATTGCAACGTGCATTCGTGCATGTGCATTGCCAGACTGGATTCACGCCTTCTACCCTTTCGCTACCGATAGTTTAGTTAGCCAAGGAACGAACTCATAAATATTTTCGCGTTCCACCGCGGCAATGGCAACGTGCAACAACAATGGTACAAATTGTTACCAAGTTACCACCATTAGGCTGGTCGAATGACACTCGGAACTCTACTTAAGGGTTAAATTCTCTGATACTTGGCAAGTGTCGATTGCTATTAACGCGAAAATCCATTGAGCTATGAGATCAGTTAAGAGGCCTAGGCGCTATAGGGGTAATGTTACAGAATCAGTCGGTGAAACAACGTTATTACCAGTTAACCCCAAAATTATGGAATATTACATATCTATCGCAATTACACCGAGGGCTCCGCACGTACCAACACACGCGCATAGGCAGAAGCGTGCCAAATAGGCAACTGGGACAATCCTGACACAGGTTAAATCCATTTACATGGCGTATAAGCTTCTATTAGTTTAACGTAACAGAGGTATACTACTGAGTAATCTTGATCGGTATCGGTTTCTGGAATCTAATATTTACTTGGAAAGTGCAATTATTTACCAATTTGTCTTACGAGTGCTGGCAATTTATTTAACCATGAGACTCGCGATGAACTTGGTTCATGGTATTATCTTTGATTTCTACTGGCAGAAGTAAATATTATCTCTTGTAACGAAAGAGATGCACTCCACCTCCTTCTCCTCCTCTCTCTATCTCTCTTTCTGTTGCCTTTGCATTATGCAGAGATTCAGTTTAGCGGACTCGTTTAATAGTTGGCGCCAGCCATGAAAACGCGAATGTTTCGCAAAATTTCGTGTTTCTATAATATGCATGCCGCGGGCCAATTACTCGAGGCGATATGCAGTTCCAGGAGGTTTCTGGAGAAAATTGAGCAATTACTTGGCATTGCGTGAGAACGAGACGTTTATAAGGCAAACGTAACCAGTCGGCTCGATGGGACACCCAGTGTGCGATGGTGCAGCTTACCATAAATACGTGTAGGAAGGGAGGGAGGGAGGGACTCGTGTACACGCACGAGGAGCACACGGGTGCAGAAGCGCACAGACACACGCGAAACCATACGAGGAGTACTAGGTGCGCCGTCATAAATCTGCCAAGCCGTGGCAAATTAAATCATTATCTGGAAGCTACGAGCAAATTGCGCTGATGCATGCTCCGATCCTCTTCCTCCCTCCCCCGCAAGCTCTCTTTTTCCTTTCGTCTTTCATCCCTTTTTTCTCAACCCTTCTTCATCCCTTTTGCCTCCACCATCTTCATTTTCCTATCTCCGCTTTTTTATGTCGTTATAGCGATTTTAAGCTTAAGGGTGGGGATCCTTGCCGCTGAAAGTCCTTGCCGCGAAATTTTTCTCTCCTACTTTCTTGCACACACTTCCCCTCCCAACCTCTAACTCTCTCTCTCTCTCTCTCTCTTTTGCTCTCTTTCTCATGAGTTACGTCCGCGCTGTGAAACTTGCCGGATATGCTTCCCAGTGCTTGCTGCACCGTCGCTGCCGCCACCGCCGCCATCGCGCTCATAAATTTTCTTGCTGCTGTGTGAGCCATGCAGCAGAAAAAGAGTCACCACCAATGGCACTGATGAAACCACTACGTTAAACCTCTGATTTGCTGTTTTTCTCATTTCCACGTAGGGATTATCGTGGAATATCAAGCTTTTTTTCATGCCATAAAACTCTTTGGTAAAGCGGAGGAGAGTCGTCGAGAAAACCGGGCGATGATGCGTTTCCGAGAATTAGCGATGTGGAGTAGTCGTTTAGCGATCGCCCTTTAAAAGCACGAGCGGTGTAGGTTAGAGATCGTTAAGAATCGTTATCGGCAATGGAAATGCTAATCATGAGAAATAAGGATTTTTTGTTTCAATTGGTCCGGGGCTAGACACGATGTAAGACGACGACGATATAGGACATTCGGCTAAAAGCCTAATTGCGCGGAGTGCCCTCGAATTTACCTCGCGTTTTTTTTCGCATACCGTTCGCCATTGGCGATCGACGACAGTTCTTGGATCTTATCTCGCTCATTTTTCCAATATACCGCACTACCATCCACTACTGCATGGACTGCCATGCGCTCCTCCGCTCTCTCCATCGTTTCTCTCGTTTCTCCTGGCTTCCGCGAATTGTAGCCCGTGTGCGCATTTTGCACCGATACAGCAGCAACAGCACCTGCACACGGAAGAACTTGACGACGGCGGCAACTGGGTAACTGCTAAGCCATTAAACGAGGGACAACCGCGCCAATCTCCTCCTTCCTATTTCGATATTTTGCATTCTGGATCGTTTTCGTTCTACCGCGAGCAAACCGTTCCCTTTGACCATTTGCGCGTCTTCGACTCGGTTAAAACGACTCTCGTTAGAAACTAAGTAAAATATTCATTAGTCTGAAAGCTCGCGCAAAGAGCCAATTCGAAATTTTAGCGATAGAGGGTTAAGGCATTTGATACGAGGTAGTTTCAGCTAGAAAAAGCTGCTATAAATTTAACCCACGTTACGGCAGGACGATCCAAAGAAGCTATAAGGGAGAAAGGGGGTAAAAAAAATTGGCGAAACTTGTTCGCCCTCTGAAACTGTTCGGATCGAAGGGATCTTTATTTGTCTTGTTGGCTCTGCGCTCTGCAGTTTCCCCGGGGCAGATGCCCCACTTGAAATTAGATCGCGCACGTTTCAAACTTGTACAGCATTCGCTGGCCTTTCTAATTTGTCCGGCAGGTTGGGACGACAACGACGACGGACTTTGGATACAGCGGGTAAGGAAAGTGCGGAAACTTGGCTGAAAACAATGCAGAGCCCCTCCTCGATTTTTCCATCATTTGCCACGGGGGTGGCTGCGCTCCGCGATTAACACGGTAGATTGGACGGGGAAACTCCGTAAAAGTCTAGTTAGCCCTTCGAGACGCGAGTTTCGAGACACCGCGAAACTTCCGCTTGCGCAAAAGTCGAGCCGCGTAAAAGCTACCACCGAAAGCCTCGCCGTCGCTCCGTTTCGGGCGAAAAATTTACGGAGAGTCGCACGCCGCATCGAGATGCGCCCGGAGTTCTTGCGATGTCCGATGACTTCGGCGAGTTTAAGAAGAGCGAGAGGCGAAGGCTGGGCGCGTCGTGCAATTAGAATGCACGTGCGAAATTGAAGAAATCGAGCGAATAGTTTTGAGACGAGGGACGAGGGAGAGAAGAAACTCACCAGACCATCACAGGCGGATAAGGCGACTAGAGAGTTTGAGTGGCCATGAATGTGTCCTCGATAATGGCACTTGCTAGAACGAGATTTCGGTGGATTGCGTACGTGCACATTTCGCTTCCGTCTTTCGACGACCATTCCCGGCCCGATGAAGTTGTCCACCGCTGTCAGTTCGATGTGGTACTCGTTTCCAGCCACTGCTAATCGGTAATGCACTACTGGCCCGTGCTCGTCATGGTGGTGCGTCACGTTGTGTGAAATCAATTCGCCCTTTTCATTGACTTTTCGCGGTATCGTCACTTCGTGGGCACGGATGTGTCTCTCCAGCGTATAGATACCTTTAACAGACACGGTCAACAGTTGAAACTCTTTCTCTCCATTTGTGAGAATCATTAATGCGATTAATTTGAATCGAGGCAATTGCGACGCGAACCCTGAAATTAAGCAATTTGGCAGTCGCTTCTGACGAGAGGACGCTAAAAGGGGGGAAGAATTTCAGCTTTTTCATTTTCCCAAGGAATTGCATCGACGACGAAGCGAGTTCGCGTCAACGATCTTACCAAGTCTCGTCGAGCCGAGCCGAGCCGAGAGGCTTATGTAATATGGCTGCATAAATAGCTGGCGCCATCATTCTCACCTCGGGGTCAGCGGCAGTTTCGTGCTTTCTTTGGCGGCTACGGGCTATATTAAATTACAGGCTCTAAGCTTGCGAAATAATTTAGCGTATTTATTAGGTGTTTACCGGCGGACAACCGCCGCTCGACGTCGCTCCACGCGTGGGCGTTGAAACTTTGCGCCTGCTGCATCGCACTTCTCTCTACGTAGGCAGAAATCGTAAAAGTTGGAAGAAGGAACCAACGACCACCTACCCCGCCTCGCTTAACTTGGAACTTTTGAAATTGTGAAAAGAATCCGAGGCAGCGGCGAGATGTATCGCGTGGCAGTGGTGGTGGTGGTTTTCTCGATTTAAACGTTAACGCTATCGCGCGTGCACTCCAACAGGAAAAGGTTAGATAAGGATCTGATAGCCCATACGCGGCACATACCCGATGCATTAAATCTATCGTATTGCAAAAGAGATTAAGCTCCGATTAAGCAACAGCGCGCGATTAAGCGATTTCTTTCCATCGATTAATTAACGAGCGTGTGGGTATTGGGGTGAGAGTTGAAGTAAAAAGCAGAGTGGAGAGAGAAAGAGAGAAAGGCTATTCCCGCCTAGACTTTGACTGTGCAGCTTGGCTGATGTGCGAGAGAAACCAAAGTCAGCACAAGCCGTGTGCTGCTGACTTAGCTAGCTCGGTGTACAAGGTGGAAGCAAAGGCGCGACAGTTACGGCACCGTAAAACGCTCGTAATAATAATTCTCACCTGATTTAGTGTCCACGTATACCTGGAAATAAAGCACTCGAAAAGTGACCGTGTGTTACATTCAATTATCACGCCTACGAGAGAGATACCCTTTCCGAATGGGGCGGTTACACCAAAATTGATCGTAAACTTTTATAGATCTCCTTAATTAGTCCATTTCGTTTCCGCATCACGAGTCGATCATTAACTTTACTCGCAATCGTTAAACTTATTTTATTGCTGTAAATTTCAACTGTACACGCGATTAAATCGCACTCCCGAAAATTTTATAATTGCTTCCTCCAATTACAGCGCGAATCGCGCTGAACTCGCTCCGAACTCGCTCCGAATAGCCGAATGTCGCGCGGAGAGCATATGACAATCTCCCGTGATTTTTCCACGTTGATTATCTCAGTCGTCGAAACAACGAGCAGCGAGGCTGGCGATAATCAGCCGATGATACATGATTTACTCCCGACGGATACCTTAGATAATGGATAAATGAAATTACACAAACGCAGTTGCATATATAACAGAGTCGTAAATTGTAAAACGTGTCAGGATATTCGGTTGACTGAATTGAGTGACGAGGTGCTAAAGCAATCCAAGAATATTGATGACTGTTGGGCAAGAGACGAAGATTAATGATAAACAGATTTGTTAGATAGTTAGGGGTTGCGTAGAAGAATGCGATAATGCTAAGCTGTCGATTTAATAATATGCAGCACGGATGATTTTTTCCGTGCGTCAATGCCGCCTGGAGAATTTAAACGCCGTAAAACTCTCCTTTCTTCGCGATCTCGGTCGATCTCGGTCGATTTCAGTCGACTTCGGTCGATGGTTCATCGTTTTTCTCATCGTCTCCGCGTTAAGATGCTCTACCTGCATTCGTCCAGGATCGCACATCCGCGGACACATTTTGAAGGATGCACGTGAAATTTTCCCGGTTTCCGTCGTCGATCCAGTAATCTTGCTCGCTGCTCTCGATCATCGCGGAAAAGTGGCCGGGGCGTTATTTATAAAGAGAATGCGTGCTGATAAATAACATTAACAGCAAATCCATTAGTCTTCCGCACCTGAAGCGGCAGAGCGTGAAACACGAGAGAACGCCGTGGATTGATTTTTCATTCGGACCTTTTGCGTGGCGAAATCATTGTTGACTTTATTAGGCCTATCGCGATTAGTGTGATGAATGTGCCAGCCGCGAACTAACTCTCGCCAATCGTTTATCAGCCTGCGCGCACACACATTCGAAAAGCCCTCCGCGAGAGCTGATTTTAAGATATTCATTCCCGTTCCTTCTCGTGATCCGCTACGATAAATTTGCCTCGCCACTTGAATTTGGATAATTCTTAAGCGAGCCAGCTGATAACGAGTACAAGTAGCAAGAATTGCAGCCGGTAAAGTGACTGTGAATTATACCCTCGCCTCTCCGCCACACAACAACCGAACGATTTGTATGCAAATAGCTACAATGCTACTTTTAACACGATCCCTAATCCCATATTTTACCACGCTTATTTCACCATTTTCCTCGCGGTACAGCTGTAAAACTCTTTTATGCCTCTAAACTCCCCGTCGTATTTCCCACTTAATGCCGATATTCATCTTACCATTGACACGAATGTCTTTTACCGCTAAATAAACTTTGATCGATTGCTGCTAAAATCTCTAACACTTTCGACATTATTTGCCTCGACTTTTTCTCAGACCATCCGTTCGAGCTCAAACTATTCTTCCACTTGCAACGCGAATAAAACGAGTTTCATCATTTAAATCCGGAGTCTCTGTCCGTAACAAATTATGTGACTGACTCTCGTTTTGTTGCACTTAACTTTGATGTATTACTTTGAAAAATATAAAAAACAAAAAAAGCTAGTCCAAAGCTTGTTACACGTAGAAACGTCATGTTAAAAGATTACCGTATATTCATATTTCAACGAGTTACTGTAAATATAGGCATCACATTTATCACATTTTCCACCACTTTTCAATGTTAATTTTGACAAGAAGGAAAAAAAAATACATGATTTACAATAAAAGCTTTTTCCTGCAGGCAATTAATATCGGTAATTATACAACGGCGAACAAGTAGAAAGATTTTATGAAAGGGGAGGGAGACGCGTTAGAATCAATATACTTTTGGAAAAAGAACCGATGCGAAAGTATCGCATGCACACGCGCGTAAAGCACTGGTCGCTAAACTTTTCTTAACATTAATAGCATTCCGATAATGTCACGATTAAAACTCATTCATTACTATCGAGAAACTATCGGTATTATCAAGCATTTCGTTAAGAATCGATGAGGCATAATTTTGCAGATTTCTATCATTATCGTTCGCGCGAAATGCTCGACAAGAGGATATTATGGAATATAGGTGGATGGGGTAGGATGGTTTTACGTTATCAGCTAGAATTACAACAAATGATAATGCCAAAATGAGCATCGAATTATCCATGCAAAGTGTAACGGCTCATCAAGAATTACCATTGAACCGTAGTTCATTTGTATTTGGCGTTCAGTTTCAAATATATCTATATATATATATATATATATATATATATATACACATACTTGAACCGAATGCGTGGGATGGATGATAAATCTGCGCAACGATCGTGAATACAAATTAACTGCAAAGCAATTCGACAGGCGTAAGTATACGAACTGCTAAATAATTGACATTTTTTGCAATTTAAATTTCCTTCTAAACAAAAAATTTCTCGCGAATGCGCGACGTGCATAAATATAATGTTTCTTCTCGCACTCATTCATTCGGTAAAATAGTGTTTGCAGGATTTACACACCTTTCCATTTATTCAATCGTAATGCACCGTATAGATTCGAGGGAGCATTCGCAGCAGTAATTTTCGGTCAAATATTTCATTGTGCCTTTTAATGGAGGTGAGATGTTTTATTTTTTATTATTATTGTTACTACTGGACGAGTGTCGCGATGATAAAAAGCCAGTATTATCTTTAGAATTTTGTTTAAATTAAAAAGAAGGAAAAATGTAGAAAATAGACAATACGTATGCAGGAAGTTTTAAAAAAATAATTAGTAATCCTCGAGCAAGTTGATTATTTTTTTTATCAGAGAAAAGTTTATCTCCTTCATTTTTCCTTATTTCTGTTCATTGATGTAAGAAAGACGTGGCTCGATATAATCGATCACAATCTTAAAAATTTATTTCTTGCAAATATGTTATTATCATCATTTTTCATACCTTGCGCTCTATGCTTTTATGGTTGTTCGGTAATAAATGACACAATATTTCCTGGTTCTCATATAAATACGTTATTAAACATGGTTTCTCCATTTGGGCAGAAGATAATACATCAATCTTGGTTATATAACATTTTGTATTTCTAAAATCTTACTTTTCGTGCTTTTTGCTTGAAAATACTTTACAGAGTAGTTTATTTTAACCAAATCATTTAGAGAGTTATAATTTTGAAATTTAACTTCTCTCTCTCTCTCTCTCTCTCTCTCTCTCTTTTGAATAAAAAAGCATAAGTTTAGGCACAAGATGCTCGACATACGTCTAGAAGATGCAAAGTTTTATTTACCTCATTTATTTGATTTTGCGAAGTGATATACATTTTCTATCGTTGATTTATCTAAACGTATATCTCTCGGGCTCGAGATAGATTCGCTTCAGGTAAGAACAATACGGTGGTCAAGAGGATATCTGGCACAAGCGGGGGACGTTGCAATCATCATTATCCCATTATCATGAAAGAGGACAAATGGCGGAGCGACCAATGAGTAACTGCAGGCTGGGATTCCGATGGAAACTCGGACCTCCCATAAGACTGCATCCGTCGTATCGTCGTTACGTAGAAACGTGATCGCTCATTTCCCCCACGGACACAATTCTCTTCCGCAAAGTGATTGAATCATTACATTTTTCATGTGTTTCAATTCTCAAAGAGAAATAAAGTTTTTCTTTCGCTTGTAATTGTACAGAAAGTCCGGAATAAAAGCGCACATTTTCCGAGGGGTGTGTGTGTGTGGTTCCTCCGACGGAAATCTAAGAATTTTTTTTCCCTTTGGCATTCTCAGCAAGTCAAGGCTCTTATTCTGCCTTTGCCCCTGCAGACCTCGTTTTGCCATTACCTCTACCTATCTGATATTATCACGCCCGTCAATATTGCCTATCACGCGTCTATCAAGAATATTTCGTACTACCCACAAAAAACTAAAATACACGTATGAAATATAGGATAAAAAATTGCACAAAGAGAACCACGCTCCATCCTATCGCATTGCATTTGGATATCAACGGCGTTTCCAAATGATTTCAAGAGAAAAAAATTAATGATTGGTTAAAGTCATTGTCGATAAAGTGAGTGATATCGTGATGTGGCGATACCTATCTATAACAGTGTCACTGTAAAACTAAATGAGTTTGCATCGCGGTTATATTTTACAGTGCATAATTCTGCACACTGATAAAATGGATTACGCGGGAAACCCTGTGAGATTTATCGGTTGCTTTGCTCGACTTCTCTCCATCGACGAGAAAGGGCGAAAAGGAAAAGAGAGAGAGAGAGAGAGAGAGGAGAGAAAAAAGGAATAGGGAAGCAATCGCGTCAGTCATTGTTTGTTAGGAGACACGGGGTATGCAAACGGCGATATACGCGAAAGGGAAACGAAAATCGTGCCATTCCGTATGCAAATAGGTCCAGCTGCGTCGTGCGCTATGATTCTCGCGTGTCTCGCAGTTGTTCCAGTTGCAAAACAAGCGAACACACACGTGATATACCGCCTCCTGAAACACGTGCAACGTTCGCGAGTATATCGCCCAAGTGTTGCTATTTCTGCGTTGAAGCGCAGGAACTTTCGATGATCAGCGTTTAAGGGAGTTCGACATTTTGCGTGCTGTTTCCATGAGATTGTGGCCTTAATAAGCCATAGACTACGCAAAGTTCTCTCCGGTGTCCGCCTAACTATTCTGCAGCTGCAGCTCGGCTATAAAAGCAAAACTATCAGAAAACTCTATTGTTATTTCTATTCTGTTAGCGATACGCTGGAGATGAACGCGTCGTGGGAGGATGGGATAGATCGATCGATGGAAAGATTTTATTTCTTTGGATTTTTTCTTCAGACACGATAAGAGTAAAATGATGGCATTTGAACGATGTTTTCTCTCTCCTCTCCTCTCCAAAATAGTGACTGTTTATCGATGTGGCGCAGCGTGGCGTGGCGTAGCATCGCGTCGCGTCGCATTGCGTTGCGTTACCTGCTGTTACGGTAGAAACCTGTTCTCCAAGATGAGTCAGAGAAACGAGAGAGAGAGAGGAAGAGGGAGAGAGCTAAGAGAGCCCTGGGGACCATCTCACGCTTCGATAGCCCGCAAAAATGGCTCCCATTAGCATATAGCTACTTATCGAATTCATTAACTAGCCAACTGATATTTACAGAAATATGTATAATGAAACTGCGTCGCAGAGAAACTGACTTCACCCCCCTCCCCCTCCCCCCAGTGAGAGGAGTGGAAGAAAAAGTGGAAGTTGTAGAAAAACTATTTTGCGACTCTTTTTCTTCTTCGCGTTTTGCGGAAACCTTGAAAGGGGTGCTGCTTGGCGAATCGATTGAAATTACTCGAAGGAGTGATTTTGGTTGGAGTTGAAAAGGGTAAGTCTTCAATTTCAAAAGGAATTAGATGCTCTCGATGAAATAAGCTGAGCCGCGCCTCGAGGTTCAACGGGTGTGGTTAATGCGGTGCTTGTAGTTTATCCACGCGATCGAATAAGGCCTACCACGGAACGAAACGTGAACACGTAATGGAATTCTTTTGAGCCACCGGGGAATCCACGTAGACACGTAGACACCTTCGGCTACAAGATCGATTGGCTTCTATTCTCCCAAATTCCCAATCTCATTCATCTACTTCCAGGCGTTTCTTTTCTTTGGAATTTTTCAAACATGTGTCAAACACACGCGCGTTTCAGCGTCTCGGCTCTCCTCCTATTTATTTCTCTCTCTCTCTCTCTCTCTCTCTCTCTCTCATGCTTTTCGCGCAGCGAGGAAACTTATTATGCCGATATTAATTAGCTAATGCGCCAATTATGATAATGCAACTTTTTGCGGAAACGAAATAGTTTGTAAAAGGTGTAGGCGCGATGTGCAAATATGATGAGTCAACTATCTTTTAAATCTTGTGACTTGCACTATTTCGCTATTGCACTAATTATCTTTGTGAAATGCCAGTGTGCGCGCACAAAGTCGCGAGGTATTGGTACTTTTGTGACAATTTCTCCGGCCTTTTCCTTTCCGCGCTGCCATCGTCGGTCCGATTACCAAGATGGGGGGTACACTGCTTATTTTAAATAAGCCTTGGCAGAGAATTTGCATACTGCACCGCGGTGTGTAGATCGGTAATTAAACATTGCCGCAAGCTTTGTAGAGCGATCTTTGACTCGTAAGAGGCGAGCAACCTGGCGGCGAGCTAATGATCTATCTGACCTATTAATCAGCTAATGATACTAATTTATACGTCAGGACGATTTATATTCGGTGAGAACGCCATTCCTTTTCTCATTAAGAGTTGCAGAGGCACTTTGTGCACTGAGACACACCAAAAGGTGTGTGGGGAGAGGAGGGAGGATGGCTTTTCTCCATTTGCATCGAGCGACATTAAATTATATTTCTCATCGCGATTAGCGACCGGCAGGAATAATTAAAGTTGCGCCGCGGAAACATCGTTGTTTTTATCGAGTTTCAAGCGCCGATTGCCGAATGCATACGCGCAATTAAACCCGCAACGTCAACTCCGATTACCCCGACGATTTCTTTTCTCTCATTTCCTCCTCTTCTCTCCATTTATTTTCTCCGGCAAGTTTCTTCCTGAATCGATACTGCGAGAAGTATTATAAAATGACATTTGAAACTGAATTTGACCTAATATTAAAGAACGTAAGCTTGGATAACTTACGTTACAGCAGTAACGATTATTTTCTTTTCCCTGCCTCTTTTTTGCTTGGCTCCAACTTATTAATACTCGTATTACGCCAAGAATCTTGATCCTTAACCTCGTTCCACCCTTTCAATTTCCTTCCAGCGTTCTTGAGAAATATTTTATGTCGGAACATCTACCGTGGTCAATTTTCAAAAATCAATATCATATATTTTAGGTTGTAGGATATGAAATGGCTCGGTGTTCCATTTAGGAAGCAGACAGTTTTCAGAATATTTTCGAAACTATAGAAGAGACGAAGAGTGGAGAATTTTTTGAAAAATGATTAAAGTAAAGTGCAAAAGTTTCGTGTAAAAATCTCTCGTACGTACAGTAAGTAGAAAATGCCTTGAACGTTCGAGCATCCACCACCAATGTGGTGTGGTATCGAAACTTGTAACATGACCTGCAAATTCTCTTTGACACAATACCATCCATCCATCCATCCATCCATCCATCCATCCATCCCTCTATCCATCCATCCTTCTCATCCCCCTTTTTTTCTCGTGTGCGCGTGCGCGTGTAATCTTGTGTGTGGGATATTGTGAAGCGTAAGAGAAGATCGAGACTTAATTTGAAATTGCAGTGTAAAAAAGAGCGGCAAAAGAACACGCAGTGGGCAGCTATATTGGTTGTGTGCGGTGGAAGTCGACAATAGGAGCGATGTTTCCCAGTGATTTACGACGGCGTCGATTTTGAGTTGGTACGAAAGGAAATGAAGCACCATAAAAGAAGAGAAAAGAAAAAATATGAAGAAGGAGAGAAGTGGGGAGGGAGACGATAGGAGAGGAAAAGGAAAGAAAAGGAAGTTCGGGCCGTTATTATTTTGCCACTTAGCGCGGGGGTGGCGCTCGTGGCGAGTGACTGATTCTGAGTTGCGGGGGCGGACAGAGCGAGCGAAGATGCTGTTGCGTGTGGGTTGAGAGCTCGATCAGTAATAACGAATAAAGCCCACGCGGTACCACAACGTGAGCACCGACTGCAGGAGCGATCCTTCTCGAGAGATAGGCTCTACTTCACCCACGAGAGCTGATCGTTTCCTTTCGATGTTTCTCTCTCTCTCTCTCTCTCTCTCTCTCTCAAGTTCTTCCCTGTACTTTACTCGTTTTAAAGCAACGACCAAACGACCAAGTATCATCATCATTTTCTTCTTCTTCCTCCTCCTCCTCCTCCTCCTCATCTTGATCAATCAGAATTTCTCAGAATTTAATTTCTCAGGGTATACTTGATCATGCGAAAGTAAACGAGTAGAGTTTTTCAAATAAATGTGGTCAATTCTTACGATGGGATTTAACGCGATTCAATCTCGCGTCTACTAATATCGATGATCGAGCGAACGCGTCTCGTCTGTGTGTGGCCTCGTCCTACCGACGGTAGGTGTTATGCTAAAATTCGCCATTCTGTTGGTAGGTGTGAAGAGAAAAAGTACGTCGTCGTCCGCAAAGGGTTAATGGCGTATTACTTGCATATTTAATCGTTCCATCTGCATAAAAAAATCCATTAAGCAGACACATAAAAGGCTTTAAAAACGAGAAATTGTTCGAGTTTACGATTTTCATCAAGTACGCCTGTATCGTAAATCCTTGAGCGTAATAGATCGATTTAGTTGTGGAGGAAGATTAATGTTTCCCAAAGAGCGTCATTGATTTGTTCGCGAGGAGATCTTTCCTCTCTGCTTAAGAGAAACGATGCACGTTGTTAGTTTCGTCACGAAATGCGGGATGCAAAGTTTATCTATTCTTCGTCGGAGGATATCGTAACCCAATGGCCCAAGGGAAATCGTGAAATCCTTTATTGCGCTGTCACACGGAAGGTGTTCTGGCAGGTAGTTTATACCTTTGGTAAGTGACTGCAAAGTTGTCTCTGGACTACTCCACTTGAATTTCTTGCATGCCAATGGCTTTTCTTTTCGCATTCTTTTTAACGCGCGCCCAACGACGGATAGACGGATGCATAGACTTACGCACACGCACGCGCACACGAGCACAAATGCACACACACACATACACACATTTCAATATTCACATTCAATTATAATATTATATAAACGACGTATATCGTATGTGTGTATGCGCGTGCCGTGTCTTTCGGTAAAGTTCTACGTGAAACTTACGTAAATGACCGTTTTGCTCGATCACCTTCCCCGTGAGATACGAGCGGATACAAATTAATTGTCGCACTCGTAATCGTTATCAAGCCACCGCACGATTTACATTGCAGATGCGCCACGCGGAACAAACATTTCCTGACATCATAGCTAAATTTAAAGCAACCTTTTTCATCCGATTCAATAATGATTTGCTCTTTTCGACGCGGTAATGCTCACTTTCCATAATTTCCAATTTTATTCCATTTGCCGGAATAAATCCTCGTCGCTCGCCCCACGTATTCGGTACACGCGCTCTGGAAAATCTTGTTGTCGGGAATTAAAGGGAAAATTTTCTATCGAAAGATCTGTCGTGGAAGCGAAAAGAAAAAAAAAAAAAAATGTGAACAGAGACTCATTACCGCGGCTTGCGTTACTCCACAATCCGTTTACTTAGCGATGTAAATTAGATTTTTCGCGGAGTCCCGGTAAACGACGCGTTAAATGCGAGATGAAGAC